>JAXFYN010000252.1:170000-238000 GCA_036172215.1 Camellia granthamiana | reverse complement strand
AAAGCGCGCCAAGCCCCGGAAGACTGTGTAGACACCCCATTTTTGACCGACCTTAAGGCTCAGACGTCACCGATTGAGCGCTCGGTGATGTTGCATGCTGTGCTCGTTCAGAAGCCTCAGAGTCGCGGCCGTGCGCCCTGCCTCCGGACTTCCGAACCTTCTTCTGTGCCTTGTCTCGGTTTGCGAACCAGACTCGATTTTCTCTGTTTTCTTTCCTGAGGGGAGGGAGTGGTCCCGTAGACTATCTCCCGGTGGCCATGAGCTACATTTCGTGGCCGTAGGCCATTTTGCCCATTTCGGAGCCCGGTTCCCGGTTTTCGGGACCGTCAGGCCGTGTGCCTCGGTTCGGGACCGCCCAACCATCTCCGATTTCTCCAGTTTTGGGCAAGTGCCTCTGTTTTATCATACCGAGGAACACTGGGGCCTCTGATGCCCACTTCGTGGCCGAACGCCACTTTCGGTGCCTGCAGCCCCTTTTCGGGATCCCGAATCGCGCGGTTTGGGCCCCGAGCATTCATTTTGCATTAGTTTTTGTTCAATTTTGGCAGGTACCTCTGTTTCAACACTAGGAAGATCATTGGAGGGTGGGAGGCCAGCAATTGTCTCAAATAACCAGTTTCGCTCCTCCGGCGCCCGTTTTGCTCACTTCCGGGCTAATGTTGAACACCCTAGGGCTATTTTCTTCTAGCCGAAGCTACATATTTGTGATGAGGGCACATGGGAGGACACCAAAAAGTGGTGGTCGGCCAGTAATTGTGATTTTCATTTTTGAGCCCCTCCTTCAAATGCAATGTTGTGACTCCTGTTTCAGTGTTGCCAAATTCCAACCCTAGGGCCTTATTCTACACACCTGGGAGGACACCAAAAAGTGGTGGCCGGCCACTAATTGTTTTGTCCCATTTTTGGCCATGGCCGGCCGGCCAGGGGGAGTGGCTGGCCGACCAGTTGGGGTGGCCGGCCGGCCATCTTCAAGAAAGCCACCTGGCCGGCCTGCTTCCCCCTTTTGGCCACTTTATAGCTGTCCAGCTGTTTTTCAAAATATCTTGATCCTCCGAGGGATATTTTGGGAGGGAAAGCTTGGGTGCATTTCTCTCCCCTTTTACACCCTTTTTGGTCTATTTAAGGGGCTGAGGAGCTCCTTTGTTGAGGTTACAAAAAATTCATCTCAATACTTCATCTCCCAAAACCTCCATTTCCATAGCCAAAAGCTCCAAAAACCTTCAAGGTTCTAGGCCATTCCTTCATCAACCCTAAGCCTCACCATCACCACCTCCATTCCAGCAGCAAAGGAGGGTTTTTCAAAGGCTAAGGACCAACAAATTGAAGCCAAGAAGCAACCAAAGTTAGATCTTCAAGGGTAAGTCACTAATTCCCTTTTTCTAGCACAATTTTGAATCAATTATTTACCCTATTTTCTCTCAGTTTTGGGCTCCGACCCCTACTGATTTTAGGCTTATTTTGAGCCCCTCTACAACATTGTAGAAGGGCTCAACCTCATTTGAGAGCCCCATGATGCATCTCTTTCAATATCACTCTTTATGCCAATGTTTTGCATGCTATCTTTAGCCTATGAATGATCTGTTTTTGAGCCTGATATAAACTGTGATTAGGCCCATTTTGAGCCCCTCTTCAACATTGAAGAAGGGCTCCATCATGTTTGGTGGCTCTATCATGCACTTGCTTTGTAACTCTTCCGATTTACCTTAAAATTGCATGATTTATTTGGCCTATTTGTGATCTGATTTGGAGCATACAACATACTGATATTGTGCTTATTTTGAGCCCCTCTTCAACATTGAAGAAGGGCTCAACCTTGTTTTCATGCTCTACATGCCACTTGCTTTGAATTCATGTTCTACCCTTGCTTTGCATGCTATTTTTAGCTCATGAGTGATCTGTTTATGAGCATGAAATATACTGTGATTGGGCCTATTTTGAGCTGTTCTTCAACATTGAAGAAGGGCTCAACCATGTTTGGCCCTTCTGTCATATACTTGTTTTGTAATTCTTCGATTTACCGTAAAATTGCATGCTTTGTTAGCCCTGTTTAGCTTCTGTTTTCGGCCTTCATCAGGCTTAGAAAGTGTCTTATTTTGGCCTTCTCTTCATATTTTGTTAAGGGTCTTAGGTTTTTTGGTGCTTCCTTTTGGCATCTCATGTTATGGCCCATTTTGGCTTCATCTTGCATGCTATGTTTAGCCTATCTACATACTGAATTGGGGGATGTCATCTCTTGTAAATATGCATATTTTTGGTCCCTCTTTAATGTTGTAGAACTGTTTTTTTCAGTTTGAGCATTGTATATACTACTTGCTTTGTAATTCTCCTCTTTTCCCCCATTTTTGCAAGCTATTTTTACCATACTTGTGGTTGTTATTTGTCCATGCTTTGTGCTAAAGAAATGCTAGTTTAGGGGCTGCCTTGCTACTGTTTTACATGTCATGTCCATATTGTGCATGTTTAGTAGGGTTGTAGGCCATTTCGGGTGCTTTGCATTGCATTTCGGGCATCGGGTGTAATTTTGTCATAATTCGGGGGCTATTTGTGCATCATTTTAGCTGCTGAAATTTGCATTTTCCATATGCCATATATCGCATCTCATTCGCATGCCATTTCATGCCTGTATGCCATGCCTCGGTTTGCGTGCCCGTGTGCACGCATTTCGAGGCGCTTCATTTTCATCTTTCGGCAGCTTGTGTGAGTGCGGCTGAGGTCCTCTCATGTTAGTGTAAGCCCAATTTGCATTTTTCATGTCATTTGCATTGCGTATGCCATCGCCTCGGTTTGCGTGCCTGTGTGCACGCATTTCGAGGCAGCTTTATTTTCATCTCACGGCAGCTTATGTGAGTGCGGCTGAGGCCCTCTCATGTTAGTGTAAGCCCAATTTGCATTTTCATGCTTCTATATCATCGCCTCGGTTTGCGTGCCTGTAGGCACGCATTTCGAGGCAGCTCTTTTTTTTTATCCGATGGCCTCTTATGTGAGTGCGGCCGAGGCTCTCTCATGTTAGTATAAGCCCATCTTGCATTGCGTATGCCATTTTAGATTTGTTGCATTCCGTATGCCATTTCATGCCTGTATGTCACCGCCTCGGTTTGCGTGCCCGTGTGCACGCATTTCGAGGCGCTTCATTTTCATCTCTCGGCCTCTTATGTGAGTGTGGCTGAGGCTCTCTCATCTTAGTGTAAGCCCATATTGCATTGCGTATCTCATTTTAGTCTTGCTGCATTCCGTATGCCATTTTCTCGGTTTGCGTGCCCGTGGGCACGCATTTCGAGACATCTCATTTTAGTCTCATTGTATATCATATTTCAGGCCATTTCATGCCTTTATATCATTGCCTCGGTTTGCGTGCCCGTGTGCACGCATTTCGAGGCACTTCTTTTTTATCCGACGGCCTCTTATGTGAGTGTGGCTGAGGCTCTCTCATGTTAGTGTAAGCCCATATTGCATTGTGTATGCCATTTTAGTCTCATTGCATTCCGTATGCCATTGTCTCGGTTTGCGTGCCCGTGTGCACGCATTTCGAGGCACTTCATTTTTATCCGACGGCCTTTTATATGAGTGTGGCTGAGGTCCACTCGTGTTAGTGTAAGTCCAATTTACATTTCGTATGCCATTTCATGCCTTAGAATCATTGCCTCGGTTTGCGTGCCCGCGCGCACGCATTTCGAGACATTTCATTTTCATAGCATTGTGTATGTTAGGATTGCATATTAGCTGCATTTCATGCATATCATGCATATTGCATCGTGTTCGGGATAGGAGTTAGCCCGGGCACGGGAAACGAGGCACGTTTCGTACCCCGAGCGGCGGAACGAGTCTCAATTCCCAAGTCACCGACACTCCGGATTATCCATGATGGAGTTAGGTTTTGTTGTAGCATTCATATGCATTCATCCTATATTGAGTTGTGCAATTCGGCTCCTCGGCCATCATGCATCGATATGCGTGATTGGTGGCGCGATGATCGAGGCATGCATATATTTGTGAAATACATTGCTATGCCCCTTTCCTGCTCTCTGTTGCAGCAAAATGAAGAATCAGCAACTTTTCAGAGTCTGGCACGCATTTCGAGAAAAATTGCAAACAGAGGCTAATCGGGGCATCCCAGTGGATTTCCGCGCCAAGCAGCCCAACATGCATCATCCATCAGAAGCAAGGCAGTCCCTGGCTTGCATGCCAGTTTTACAGCTTTCTTAGTTAATTTGTCAATTAATTAAGAATTTGTATATTCATTCGGACTGTTTATTCGGACTGTATTATTCTTTTATTTCGGACTGTATTATTATTTATTCGGACCCTCTGCGCGAGGGCAACGTTGTAATAAGTGTGGGTGAGTGTGATGTATGTCTTCCAACCCCACGTCTTTCTTCCCTTTTACTTACCCGCTTACGATGGTTAGATATAGGACATATTTCAATTAGCATACAGTATGACAGCATGATTGCATCATTCGTCTGTATTGCATGCACCGGGCTCGGCGCATCATACAAACTGCATCTGCATTTCAATTCCAAATTGAGTACTTGATAGTTGTAGCATTCCATATGCCATGTTTAGAATAGCCGAGCCTACTATAGTTTGCATTTTTGCATGTGTTGCATTAGGCATTTCTGTATACTTAGAACCATGCATGATTTCTAATCGGTTTTTGTTTTGGCTTGGAGTACTCGGTGAGTTTTATGCTTTAGCATCCTTGCATGCGTGTAAGTGTTGCCATGATAGCATGCTTGCCATGAGGCTATTTGCTTATGTGATATAACTGCCTTGAATGCCTGTGGGTGGAGGTTGAGTTATTTGGATTGGGACAAATCACTGATTGTTTGTTTTAAGCCCACTAGATAGTGGCAAAACCATTGTTCTTCCAAGCCCACCTGAGGGTGGCAAAATCTGCATTTTAAGCCTACCTGCGGGTAGCAAACCTTTTTTCAAACAAACAAACATGAAACGTTTTGTTCCAATTCAGACGACCCAGTCTATACTTATTTGCTGCGAGCATCACATAGTAAACTAGGCTAATAACCGGAATAAGAACACACAATGTTTTCAAACACAGATATCATGGTTAGTAGAGGCCGGTCTTTGACCGGGCGAGCGGGGGTGCTCACGAAGTGACCTTGCCCAATCGTACCCAAGTTCCCGAGCCGAGGCAACTTTGGTGATGACGGACACGTGGCCTTTGGCACCGAGTCAGGGTTTCCTAAATTTCCCATTTTAAAATATTTAGGTGGCGACTCTGTTATCTGGCAAAGCAGTCCATGTTTGGCACTTCTTTCAAAAAATCTGTTTTTCTCAAAAACGATTTGCCGGATTTGGACTCTTTGGTTCAAGATTGAGAACCGTGACATTCGAGTCCGAACTGTAGTGAGGTCCCTCGCGGGCTTGTTACAGACTGCTGATTTTTGATTTGCTGCAACAGAGAGCAGGAAAGGGGCATGGCAATGTATTTTCACAAATGTATGCATGCCTCGATCCTCGTGCCACCAATCACGCATCTCGATGCATGATGGCCGAGGAGTCGAATTACACAACTCAATATGGAATGAATGCACATGAAAACACAACAAGACCAAGACTCCATCATGGATAATCCGGAGTGTCGGTGACTGGGAATTGAGACACGTTCCGTCACTCGAAGTACGAAACGTCCCTCGTTTCCTGTGCTCGGGCTAACTCCTATCCCAAGCACAATGCAATATGCATGACATGCATGAATGCAACTAATATATAACCTAACATACACAATGCTATGGAATGGCATACATGATGCACGAGGTAACATGGCATACACAATGCACTAGCATACAACCTACCATACACAATGCTATGAAATGAAATGGCATACACAATGCATAATGGACTTACACCAACACAAGTGGACCTCAGCCACACTCACATAGGAGGTCATTAGATGAAAATGAGACAACTCGAGATGCGCGCACGCGCGCACGCAAATCGAGGACCGACCCTAAGGCACGAAACACCACTCTAACAAGACATGGCAAAACATGGAATATGGCATACTAGCATGCAAATTTCAGCAGCAAAAAGTGATGCAAAACAGCCCCAAAACATGAAAGCATGGCACCCAAAGCATGGAATGAGACCCGAAACATGAAATTAGGCGCATGGAATGACCTATGGCTATGCAACGCATGCATTATTTGAACATAAAGTGTGAAGAAAGAATCAAGATAGCCCCAAAAAAAGCATATTTAAAGTTTTAAGGAAGGCCAAAAAGTGAACACAAATGGGGCTAAGCTAGCATGCAAAAATGGCCCCGAAATCGAGATAATGAAGAAAGTAGCAGCTGCTGACCTCAAACAGAGAAGGGCCCTTCTACAATGTTGAAGAAGGGCCCAAAATATGGTATTTTATAGTTTACAACAAGCCACAAAAACAAACACAAGCATGGCTAAGCTCTCATGCAAGAAATGGGCCAAAAGAGGAACAAAGAAGCAAGTGATGGTTTCTGGCCTCAAACACAGAAGGGCCCTTCAACAATGTTGAAGAGGGGCCCAAAATATGACATTTTATAGTTGATGACCAGATCCAAAACAGTGCACAAGCATACTTAAAATACTATGCAAAATAAGGCCTAAAAAAGAGGTTTAAACACAAAGTACAAAAAGGATGCCTCAAACAGTAAAAGACCCTTAATGAAACATGAAGAGGGGGTCAAAATAAGGCCATTTGTAGTTTGGACCAGAGCCCAAAAATACAAGCACAAGGGGTTAACAAATCATGCAAAAATGGGGCCAAAAGAGGGAAACAAAGGCAAGTGACACAAGGAAGCCCCAAAAAGTGAAGAGCCCTTCAACAATGTTGAAGAAGGGCTCAAAAAAAGCCACTTCACAGTTTACAACATGCCTCAAAACAGTTTACAAATAGGCCTAAAATACTATGCAAGAAAGAGGCATACAAGAGAGGTAAAGAGGCAAGTGCAAAAAGGAAGTCTCAAACAGAAAAATACCCTTAAACAAACATGAAAAAGAGCTCAAAATAATGCTATTTTCAGTTAGGGTTGGAGCCCGAAAATATGAGCAAGAATGACTTAGAAAGCATACAAAATAAGCTCAAAAAGAGGGAAAAAGTGGCTCACCCTTGAAGACCAAACTCTAGCAGCCTCTTGGCTTGAGAAAAGGTGCCTCCTAAGATCTGAGAAGATCCTCCAAGCTGCTGGAATGGAGTGGTGGTGTGGTGCTAGGTGGTGGTGTAGAAATGGGTGTAGGATTTGAGGGTTTGAGGGTTGGAAGAGAGGGAGAGGAAGGTGTATGTATGCAAGGGCCTTAGGCCAATTTTTCTAACCCCTAAAACACAGCTGGGAGGCTGTTTATATAGGCAAAAAAGGGGGAGAAAAGGGGGGGAAAAAGGGGGGGAAAACAATTCAAGTTTCCCCCATAAAGTTGGCCCCGGATACAAAATCTAGGGGGAAACAAAATACATATTTGGAATGTACTCACAGAGAGGAGGAAGGCCCCTTATCCAGGTTGCAGGTGGCCGGCTGGCCCTCCCCATGGCTGGTCGGCCAAGGGTCAAAAGGGTCAAGTTAGATTAGTGGCCGGCCACCACATATTGGTGGCCTCCCATGTGTGCTCAACACAGCCATGTGGTCAAAATCCTGGAAATGTGAACCAGGAGAGAGAACAACCTACTTTTCAAAGGGGTTCAAAAGGTTCAAGTACAATTACTGGCCGGCCATGTGATATTGGTGGCCTCCCAGGTGTCTACAACACAAATATGTGGTTTTGGGCTAGAAAAAGTGGCCCAAGAGTGGTCAACATTGGCTTTCTAGTGAGAAAAACGAGCGACGGAGGGCGATGAAGGAATAAAACTGGTTGTCAGAACAATTACTGGCCTCCCACCCTTCTACGACCTTCCTAACAATGAAAGAGAGGTCTCCACCAAAAATGAGCCCAAACCGATGCAAAACGAAGGTTCGGGGGCCAAAACGCGCAGCCTGGGGCCCCGAAAACTGACTGTTAGGCACCGGAAGTGGTGTTCGGCCACGAAGTTGGTCTCTCGGACCACAGTGTCCCTCAAAAGGGAGGAAATAAAGTGTGTGCCAAAAACAGGAGTGAACGGAGGTGGTTAAGCGGTCCCGAACCAAGGCACACGGCCGACGGCTCCAAAAAATCAGAAACCGGGCTCCAAATGGGAAAAATGGCCTACGACCACGAAACGTAGCCTACGGCCATTGAGAGATAATCTACGAGACCTCTCCCTCCCTTCGGGAAGTGAAAACAGAGAAAACAGAGCCTAGTTCGCAAACCGAGGCAAGGCACGAAAGAGTCCGGAAGTTCGGAGACAAGGCTCGCAGCCGAGGTTTTGAAACTTCTGAACGAGCACAATATGCAATATCACCGAGCGCTCAATCGGTGACGTCTGAGTCTTAAGGTCGGTCAGAAATGGGGTGTCTACAGAGACGCAAGCACAACCACGGCCCCGCTGGATTGACTGGCAGTTGGAGAGCGGGTGATGACGCTCGGTATCTCGGCAGAAGTAGCTGTGAGGAGGTTTTTGATACGGCTTCGTTTTGCCACCTCTTCTTCTTCGGTTAACCGGATTAGGGGCGCGTCCGGTAGTGTTGGGTCTGGAGGAGGCGACGGAGCACGGAGAAAGTCTATGACCTTACTCCGGCGTGGAGCTGAGTATCTGTATGTGGGAGTGTAGCCGAGCAGCTCGTTACAATCCCGGTGGCGGTAGCGGAGCACGGTCCGGATGGCTTCTTCATTGGGGTATTGGTAGTTGGCTTGCAAGGCTTGAATCGCTGCAAAGGAAAGAGAAAAAATGTTCAAGTATAGAATAATATGGAAAGGCAATTGACTGAGCAAGTTAGCACGGCTTAAATGTTTCACCGAAATTCTTGCTAATGAACCAGCCCGGTATGTCGGCTATTTCATAGTTGCCAGAGACCCAGAAAAAGTCGTCGCCGTGTAAGTCCTTATCTGGGTTGCCGATCACTATTTTTTCTTTGCCCGGTCGAATTTTTAAATAATAGGCGAAGCCATCGCCGGTGTGCCCAAGGGTATATTGTCGCAGTATATCGGCTAAATCTAAGTTTGTGCCTAGCTGGTTGTTTAGCTCGTGCACGCCATTAATTATTCACTAGGTGTTGGTTGAGACTTGGGTGGGTGCTAGGCCCGTGCGGCGTAGGAATTCGGTCATCAGTGGGTTGATCGGGAAGCGGAGGCCTCCTTCAATTATAGACAGCACGATGAAGGGGCACTGGTCTAATCTGCCCCAAGGGGTTGTCTTAATCTCGGCGAGCTCTAAGTGAACATCGGCCGGGATACCGTACTCTTCCTGGAACGCGGCCAAGGCAGCCGGAGTGTCAACGAGGAAGCAGAAGCGCCCCATGTGTAGCCGGCCGGATTAGCTCGGCTGAGGTTTTTTGGCACAGACTGGTGTTTTGATGGCTGCTCGGTCTTTGAGAGCCTCAATATTTGGTCAGTGGTCCCCTTGGACTCTGCAGGAAAAAGATGGCAATTGTGAGTGTGAGCGCGGTCGCGCAAAACGAGCTTGACTTTAGCTCGGTCATGAAGAGTGCCAAACCACCTCGGCTGTTAAGGCTAACCAAGGAGCCCGGTCGCTCAAGCGGACCAGGTGTTAGCCCAGTTGAGCGGCCGAGTCCTCTGGCTACCTCGGTTTCTGCTAAGGTTGGGACAAACTGGTCATTTGCTAGGTCTTAATAATTTTTTGGATCAAAGGAAGACCTGGAGCCCGGTTCGCCCCAGATCTTCAGTGTTCATCAGAGAAAATGAAGAACAACAAGGAGAGTGAAGGGTTAGGGACGGTTTTGGGTGCCTATGTTCTAAAACCTACGGATGTAGTGCCCTAATATGCATAATACCAAGTGAAATAACAATAAAAGGGGTTGAAGAACTTACCAGTGGAAGGCAGTGGCTTCTTCCTCGAACACGAATTCAGTAATGGCAACAAAGGAAGGGCAGGAGCTCTGGATCAGCAAGGATGAAGGAAAATCAGTAAAGACGAAATGAAGAAGGAAATGACGTATATAAGGGAGGAGGACCGCCAAAAATTTGAATCTGAACGGACGTGATGTTTGGCTGCTCAAGGCCAATCAACGCACGACACGTGTCCCTATTGACGGCGGCGTCAGTACTGAAGAGGCAGGATGGTGAATCGAGGCATCGACTGGGCAAGTTTTGAAGACAGGCATGTCAACTAGCCCGGTCACCGTATTGCAAACCGAGGACCGAGGAAGTGTTACCCCAGTCAGATTAGGTAATCCCAGTCACGCTTGGGTGGACGGAATTAAGGGGCAATTGAGAGGGAGATTTATGATCTGGATTGGGCCGTGGTAACGGCCGGACAGATTTGGGACCGAACAAGATTAGGCCGAGATAGCGCGGCCCTGTCCAGAAAGGATTTGCTCGGTTAAGGCGAGGCGTGGTTGGACCGAGCTACTTGGCTTCATGGTATAGAAGCCGGTCAAGTGAGATGTCCGGCGCCAGGAAAGGCATGGATGTTCCACGGTTTATGAGTTAGCCCGGCAAGAAGGCCGACGGCAAACCAGCATGAGCTGTCCCGAGCCTGACTATGCCGGGATGCAACCGAGCTCGGTCCTCATTGAGCACGGCTAGCGGAGCGCTCTGGCCAGCTGCACAGCACGACCGTTGATAGCCGAGAAGATGCAGCCCGGCTGCCGAGCTCCCAGTAGAGTGGGCTGGCAGTTTGGTTAGGTGGTATTCAGCAAGATTTGTGCTGACAGATGGGATAGCAGCACCACGTGTCGAGAGACGAATGGTAGTAGATTTGGGGCGCAGGAGGTATATGAGCGAGTCTGCGCCCCCCATGCTGGAGAGATGATCATTTGGTGAGAAAGACACTTACACTCAACACTCTCCCTTCTCTCTATCTATCCCCTGTGTGTGTGTTTTAACTTGAGCGTCGGAGGGGTTTTCCGGCCACACACCGCCGGGTAGCACACCGCCGTTGTGCTCGCAGGTCGATCGGACAGACAGGAGCCTGGAAGAAAGGAGTACGGGCTCGCCGGAATATTTGCTCCCCGTACAGATACTTTGAAAAATATGTTGTACCCATACCGGGTACTTACCGGCATATAATATTTCGTATAGTACTTCTGCATAGGTATTGGATACACGAAACATGTATTCAAAATTTTTCTTCTTCATTTTTGCCGTATCCAGACATACCTAGTTGTAGACACCCCATTTTTGACCGACCTTAAGACTCAGACGTCACCAACTGAGCGCTCGGTGATGTTGCATATTGTGCTCGTTCGGAGGTTTCAGAGTCTCGGCTGCGAGCCTTGCCTCCGGACTTCCGGTCTCTTTTGTGCTTTGCCTTGGTTTGCGAACCAGGCCCTGTTTTCTCCGTTTTCTCTTCCCGAAGGGAGGGAGAGGTCTCGTAGATCATCTCTCAGTGGCCGTAGGCTACGTTTCATGGTCGTAGGCCATTTTTCCCATTTCGGAGCCCGGTTCTCGGTTTTCAGAGCCGTCAGCCGTGTGCCTCGGTTCGGGACCGCTCAACCACCTCCGTTTGCTCCGGTTTTTGGCATACATCTTATTTACTCCCTTTCGAGGGACACTGAGGCTCGAGAGACCAACTTCGTGGTCGAACGCCATCTCCGGTGCTTAACAGTCACTTTTCGGGGCCTCGGGCTGCGTGTTTCGGTCCCCGAACCTTCGTTTTGCATCGGTTTCAATTCATTTTTGGCAGGGACCTCATTTTCATTGTTAGGAAGCTTGTAGAAGGGTGGGAGGCCAGCAATTGTTCTGAAGACCAGCTTTATTCCTTCATCGCTCTCCGTCGCCCGTTTTCCTCGCTAGAAAGCTGATGTTGACCATTCCCAGGCCACTTTTCCTAGCCCTAAACCCCATATTTGTGTTGTACACACCTGGGAGGCCACCAATATGTCATGGCCGGCCAGCAATTGTTCTTGACCCTTTTGAACCCCTCTAAAAAGTTGGTTTTTCTCTCTCCTGGTTCACATTTTCAGGGTTTTGACCACATAGCTGTGTTGTGCACACATGGGAGGCCACCAATATGGGGTGGCCGGCCACTAATTCTCATTGACCCTTTTGACCTTGGCCGGCTGGCCAGGGGAGGTGGCCGGCCGGCCACCTGAACCTCCAAAACCTAGCCGGCCATGTTCCTCACACCTGGTTCCTTACAGATACACCCTCTGTTTCCCCCTAGATCCTGTATCCGATGGGGGGGTCTTTTGGGGGGAAAATTTGAATTTGATTTTCCCCCCCTTTCCTCCACTCCTCCCTCTATAAAACCAGACCCCCGCAGCTCATTTTGAAGGGTTACAAAATTTGGTTTTGAGCTCTTGCATTGAATCTCTCTCTCTACACTTCAACCCTCAAAACCCCTTAAGTGCTACACCACTTCTACACCAATCCATAGCACCACACTACCACACTCCATTCCAGCAGTTTGAAGCTGATTTCCAGAGGCTAGGAGCTCCTCTTCTTGATCCAAAGGCTGCTGGTTCATTGCTCTACAAGGATAAGTCTTTTTTCCCCTCTTTCTTGCTCTATTTTGTGCTATATCTAAGCCATACTTGCTTGCATTTTTGGGCTCCAACCCAAACTGTAAATAGTCATATTTTGAGCTCATATCCATGTTTGATTAAGGGTCTTTCTCTGTTTGAGGTCTCCTCCTCACCCTTTGTGTTTAAACCCTCTTTTAGGCCTATTTTTGCATAATATTTTAGGGTTATTTGTGAGCTGTTTTGGACTTGGTCATAAAATGTGAAATGTCTTTTTTTGAGCCCCTCTTCAACTTTGTTGAAGGGCTCTCCTTTGTTTGAGGTCAGTTGCTATCACTTGTCTCTTTATCCCTCTTTTGGGCCTTTTTCTTGCATGGTAGTTTAACCCTACTTGTGTTCATTTTCGAGACTTTATGTAAACTGCAAAGTGCCATGTTTTGAGCCTCTATTCAACTCTGTTGAAGGGCTCTTTGCCATTTGGGGCCAGCTGCTGTCCCTCGTCTCTATTCTCTCTTTTAGGGCCATTTTTGCATGATAGATTAGCCCTATTTGTGTTCACTTTTGAGATCTGTTATAAACTGGAAAGAGGCTTGTTTTGACATCATCTTCATATTTTATTAAGGATATTTTCTTATTTGAGGCCACATGTTTCCTTGTATGCTTGATTCCTTCTCATTTTGAGCCTTACACCTAAGCTTTTGATGCATGCTTTGATTGGCCTTCTAGCCACTGAAATCCAGTGGATTTTCAGTAGCTACCATACTATTTTGAGCCTCCAAATCAGAGGGGGGTGACCCCCTCTCACCTTGCCTTGTTTGATGGTTATTTTGGCCTTCCAAAGAGACCCTATCTTGCATGCTTCGAAGTCACTTCTTAGGGCCAATTTGATGAGTTTTGGGTCTACCATATTTGATTTCCAGAGTTGTTTTGGTCATGCTTCATGTCTATCTTGCATGTGTCTAACAACTCCTTGTGTGGCCCTCTAAAGGAGCCCCTCATTTGTGCATATGTTGGCTGCATTTCCATGGTTATTTGGGCATATTTTGGCATATTTTATTCACTGATTTTTTCTGGTTTGATGAGTTCTCACTTGCTTCATATACGTGCCTTGTAGCCCTTGTTTACTAGTCAAAATTGCATGCTACTTTAGCCCATCATGCTAGCACCTTTTGGCCTTGCTTTAAACTAAGAAAGTTCATGTTTTGGGACTACCTTAACTCTTTCTTCATGCTTTATGATCAAATAATGCATGCTTTGTATAGCTATAGGTCATTGCGTATGCCTAGTTTTGAGTTTCGGCGTTCATCTCATGCATCGGGTGCCATATTGCCATGTTTCGGGGCTATTTAGCATCATATTTTAGTGTTGAAATTCGCATGTTTACATGCCATATTCTATGCATTGCCATGCTTTGGTAGAGTGGCATTCGTGCCTTAGGATCGGTCCTCGGTTTGCGTACATGTGTGCACGCATCTCGAGTGTCTCATTTTCATCTCATGGCCACTAATGTGGGTGTGGCTGAGGTCCACTCATGTTGGTGTAAGTCCATTGTGCATTGTGTATACCATTTCATTTCATAGTATTGTGTATGCTAGGTTGCATGTTAGAACATCGTGTATGCCGTGTCACATCGTACATTGTGTATGCCATTTCATAGCATTGTGTATGCTAGGACGTATATTAGTCGCATTCATGCATGTCATACATACTGCATTGTGTTTGGGATAGGAGTTAGCCCGAGCACGGGAAACGAGGGACGTTTCGTACTTCGAGTGACGGAACGTGTCTCAATTCCCAGTCACCGACACTCCGGATCATCCATGATGGAGCCTCGGTCTCGTTGTGTTTTCATGTGCATTCATTTCATATTGAGTCATGCAAATCGACTACCCGGCCATCATGCATCGAGATGCGTGATTGGTGGCACGAGGATGGAGGATTACACTCTCTAAAGAGTAGTCAAGCATACATATGTGAAAATACATTGCTATGCCCCTCTTCCGCTCTCTGTTGCAGCAAATCAGAAATCAGCAGCTTTCAAAAGCCTTGCACAACATTCCGACATCAATTGCAAACAGAGGCTGTTTGGGGCATCGCGATGGATTTTCGTGCCCAGCAACCCGAACATGCATCATTCATCATCCGGAGCAGAGTCGAGGCAGTCCCTAGCTTGCATGCTAGTTTACAGCTTTCCTAGTTTAATTTGTTAATTAATTAGGATTTTATATTTATTCGGACTGTAACTATTTATTTGGAACTGTATATTATTTATTCGGACCCTCCGAGCGAGGGCAATGTTGTAATAAGTGTGCATGCGTGTAATGTATGTCTTCCAACCCCACGTCTTTCTCCCTTTTATTTACCAGCTTATAATGGTTAGATTAGGGCATGTTTCAATTAGCATACAGTATGATAGCATGTTTGCATTCATTTATCTGTCTTGCATGCATCGGGCTCGGCGCATCATACTAACTGCATTTGTATTTTAATTTCAAGTTGAATACTTGTTAGCTGTTGCATCTCATATGCCATGTTTCGAAAAGCCGAGCCTGGTATAATTGCATTTTTGCATGTGTTGCATTAGGCATTTCTGTATAGTTAGGATCATGCATGGATTTCTAATTAGCTTCTGTTTTGACTTGGGGTACTCGGTAAGTTTTTATACTTTAGCATCCTTGCATGCGTGTGAGTGACTGCCATGATAGCATGCTTACCATGAGGCTATATGCTTATGTGATATAATTGTCTGAGTGCCTGTGGGTGAAGGTTGGGTTATTTGGATTGGAACAAATCATCGATTGTAAGTTTTAAGCCCACTAGATAGTGGCAAAATCATGTTTTCTAAGCCCACCCGAGGGTGGCAAATTCACGTCTTAGCCTACTTGCGAGTAGCACAATCAAACCATTTTTCAAAACAAACATGAAATGTTTCGTTCCAATTCAGGCGACCCAGTCTATACTTGTATGCTGTGCGCATCACATAGTAAATCTAGGATAATAACCGGAATAAGAATGCATAATGTTTTCAAAACTAGATATTATGGTTAGTAGGGGCCGATCTTTGATCGGGCGAGCGGGGGTGCTCACGAAGTGACCTTCCCCAATCGTACCCAAGTTTCCGAGCCGAGGCAACTTTGGTGATGACGGATACGTGGCCTTAGGCACGAGTCAGGGTTTTCTAAATTTCTCAAAATAAAATATTTAGGTGGCGACTCTGTATCCGGCAAAGCAGTCCATGTTTGGCACTTCTTTCTAAAAATCTGTTTTCTCAAAACGATTTGCCGGATTTGGACTCTTTGGTTCAGATTAAGAACCGTGACAAATTTGAGTCCTGAACTGTAGTGAGGCCCAAGGGCGCGTCTACACTAGTACATACCCAAGCCGTACCGTACCTTAGTTGAAATAATATTTTCTTTTACTACAGAGATAAAACTCCTTTCACTAGATTTTTTTTTATATTTTTTGTTTTATTCTTAGAATGATTTTAAAATTAAACTATGGTTTGTAAATTATTTAATATATTGACATTTAATTTTGATTTATACTTTTACTTTTGACATTAAACGTTAATTGTAGATTGAATCTTAACAAATTCAACTATTTAATTAATTTTTGCATTACTTTAAATTAAAAATAAATATTTTTTTACAAGCGTACCAAAGCGTACCCGTACCCGTACCCATACCTTATTATTTTTTAATTTTATCGTATCGACGTACTCATATCGTACCAATTCCGTTACTCGTACCCATCCCTCATAGTCAGAGAGGCAGCCTTTAAGATATACCTACACTCTCTGAATAGAATCGTAGTAGAGAAAATGTATAAGTGACTAGGATAGTCTCATCCAAATTTTCTAAAATATAATATATATTTGTATGATAAAGTAGGATTGTTTTTTAAATTGTGTTAAAATGTCTAAAAAATACATTTTGTATTAATGGCTAAGATTAATTTTCAAATTCATTATAAAGTCAAGATTTCTTTAGTTCACGCTTCTTTTCCTCCATTTGTGTTCACTCATGTATTCTCTCTCTCACCCACATTATTTTCTTTCTTTTTTTCACTCATATATTCTTTCTCTACTGCCCACCTTTTTCCCTCTTTCCTTTCTATTTATTTATTTACTTATTTTTTCTTTTTTTTTTATTTTTCTCCCTATCTCTTTATTTTTTTATTTTTCTTTTCTTGTTCACTGAAAGCACGGTGTACATACATTTATATATATATATATATAAGAATAAAATTTAGATGCAAGAAATTGCTATACTCAATGTCATTGAACTATCACTACAAAAAAAATTAGTTTAGAGGTTAAAATTTAAAGACAAAATTATTTTTTCGGCAGCAAATATTATTTGTTACGAAAAGTATTGTTATTATATTTTTAGCAATGAAAATTGGACATTAGGTATGAATTATTATCTTTTTGGAACCAAATTTTTTGTCTCAAAAAATAAACTATTTTAAGACGAAATTATTTTGTACCTAAAAGTCTTTATTAGTGACATTTTCAAAATTTTGTCGCAAAAACCCTTGTTTTTTATTTTTGGAGACGGCTTTTTAGTGACTATCCTTGTGACGATAGAAATTGGTCTCTAAATGTCTTTTGCAACAAAATTTTTACTTTTAGACACCAATACATTTAATCTCTAAAACTTTTATATGTTATAGTGTATGACGATTCACAAACCCTCTAACTTCATTCACTTCCGGGGTAATTTTGATTTCAATAATTTAAATCGTAATTTTAGTATAAAAAATTATATTCCAACTTACATTTTAGGGAAATTATAAACATATTTCTTGAGACTTGCTTAAATTACATTGTCACTTGTAGTTTGGAAAATTATAAATACTTCATTGTCAAAAAAATTTATTTAAAAGAATTAATTGAAAAAATAAAATCCCTAACTACTTTCCTATATAATAATAAAATTAGTTGAATTATTAATTGAAATAAATATTTGGCGTCATTAAAAATTGCTGAATGACTTGATAATTTTTTAGTAAAATGGGTCATCTATTATGAAATAACAAATTTCAAAGGGTGAGATGTAATTTCTAAAATTACAGGAGACAATTCGTATTTTAAACAAATCTTTAGAAATGTATTTATAGTTTATTCTAATTTATACCTCTTTTGAAATTACAAGATATTAAAAGAAAAATATCAAACATATAAAGTATAAGTGAACTGTGATTATTATTGTTATTTATTTATTGTTATTTATTTTTTTTTATTTTTTTGATAATCGATATTTAGGTAAACTTGAGTAATTCTAAAATTTATGCAAGACACTCCCTCTATACAGATCAAGTTATGCCGATAGATGTGACTCCAAAGATATTGATTGTACTCAGCGAGGCACCGAAGGCCCAAGTGACTAACACTGTTGTTTTGGAAGAGGTCCGTCAATAAATATAAGTGATGGTTGAATTGAACCACTGAAGAGTTGTTCATGAAAAATACCACCACCCATTCTACAATCATTTCGTGATTTTAAACTTTGAGGACAGAAGTGATCAAAGAAAAATTAAGGAAAAATTACAAATTAGTGATAGTTTTACAAAATATATTTGAAACTTTATAATATAAAAGTAAAAAATTAATTATTATTATTATTTTTAAATTTACTATTAATCTCATCTCTCTCTCTCCTTTTTTTTTTATACAAAAAATACAATAAATTGATATTTTTCCAAAATAAAATAAACATTTTCACCGACACTTCCAAGAAATAAAGACAAAAAGAATCCCAAATAAACTGACGTGTAAGACAAGACAACTCATTTTTTGGAGTTGGATGGGGAATCGAAAATGAATTTACTGTGCGATCTATGCAAAAAAAAGATTTCAAAATTTAATTTTGTAACAAAATTTTATAGGTTAAATTGATAAAATTAAAACTTTAAGATTTATTTTCTTACAAGACTTAAATCTTGAATTTTTTTTTTCCTCTTCATTTAAATATGTGAATCTTTAAAAAAATATATATATATATGTACATAACACCTATCTAAAGTGGTAGGTCTTATTATTCTACATCAGTCCAAATGTGTGTGTATATTCACCTAAAATAAAAATAAATAAATAAATAAATGTGTTTGTATTATTTACTCACTTTTTGAATCTGTGAACAAAATAGGATTTGGGAGAATTTGTGCAGTAGAGGAGGTCTACAACTTTATAAGAAACATGTTTGAAACTATTAAAAAAAAAAATTAATTTGACAAACAATAATATAGCATGATAAGTGTTAATTTGTGATTTGTCCTACATCAACTACATAGGGCCTAACTTTCTTATCAAATCATTGTAGGTAAATTTGTGAAACTAAAATTATAAATCTCTACCATTCTTCTTAAAATAAGGATCCATGTTATATTACTCATATTTAACTTGTATTATTCTGAGTTTTAAATTTCTTAAATACTAAATCAATTTTTATTTTTTTCCCGTACAAAGTGTATGAAAAAAAATTCCCTACAAATTAAATTTTACTAGATAAAATTTATTTATAAAAAATAATTGCAAAAATTTACCCATAAATCATATTTTCTGAAAAGTTGAACCATTTAGTCCTAAATATTTTCTTATGCACCATTTAGTTCTATTTTATTTTGGTAATGTTGTTTATTTAATTTTCATTAACATCATCAAGATAAACATCAACATAACATCAACTACATCGTCTCCCTAACATCAACATAAACATCAACTCCATAGCTGCAACTCCTTCGTCTCCCTCAAACCTACATCTGATGTTGATGTTTGATAGCCTGGAGGAGGGCAGGGCTCGAGTGTTCGATTTCTTCAGATCGGCTTGCAGATCAATCCCTACTATCATGGAAATCTACAATCTCGAACACTTGAGACGCTGACCGTAGTCCGTCGGGCAAATTCCTCCACGGTCTCGATCTTAACCTTCCTCCACCGGAAGATGCCCGATCTCGCCAGAACCTCCATTTCTGCCGGCAAACTTCCGATCATCGTTCCGTTATAACTTCAATCCTTTTGTTTCCGAATTGAAACAGAAAATCAAAAAGAGGTTTTTTTTTAGTGAGAATCTAGAGAGAGAGAGAGCCTTACGATCAATCGATGTGCTGATATATATATATATTTATGTAAATATACCATAACCAACCTCTCGTTTTTGCAATTGAGAATTTGAAATAAATTTCTCAGATGTTGGTTACAATATCTTTGTTTGTAGTTTTGATAATGATGTTGTGATGTTTGATGTTATTTTGATGATAATGATGTTTGATGTATATGCCCTCTATGGTCAATTTCCCTATAATGGGACCTTTCAGTTTATAAGAAAACTTTTAGGACTAAACAATGTATAAGTTGTTAATTTAGGATTTATTGGTGCATCACCCAAACATTAAACCCTGTTATTTTTTTTTTATTACCAAAATAATAAATGAAAATATTGAGTTGTCTTAAATAAAAAAAGAAAAAGATCGTACTGATCCAGAATTCTATTTTACGTCTTTACTTAACTATATAAGGTTACAAATGTGACTAAACCTGTCATGACACTCCTAGATAGATATATAATATTAAAATATGTAACAAATCTTTCATAAAATGGGTTTATTATCATTCAAATCTGATACTAATCTAACCTAATTATTTATCATGTTATCATATTGTGTTACAATTAGATTCTTGTCAAAAAAAATAAAACCAGTCTTATCATGCTAAATAATGTTAGATAGTGTCATTAATTCTCACCCCTACTTTCACCTACACACGAATTTGATAGATGCAATTAACCAATTTGAATCAAATATTTTGCAACAATTGCTGCTAATCCTGCCCTCGAATAAAATAACATGTTTATCACTTTTAACAGTTTCAGAGAAATTCCATAAAAAATAAAAAAGTTTCAGAGAATAAATTGGAGGTTCAAATTATCAACCATGTTATTCATTTGTAAGCATTTATGAACTAAAAAAAAAAAACTTGGGAAAATTGTGTTTCAGTGAAGGATTGAAAAAAAATTGCATTTTCATGATGATGCAACTCTCCTTTGTGCATGGTATAAATTCATTCTTATCTTTAGTGTAGCTCTTTCTGTGTGTCAGATTGTTCTATGTATTTACAATTTCCCCAAACGTATGTTTCTTAGTAGCGACCTTACCCTAATTGGAACATGTTTTAGGTAAGGGTACTTTTGACTTTGGCATCTTCGTTTTTATTCACGTTATGTTATTCATTTGTACTGTTTCTACTTTTGATTTGTATCAATAATTTTTTTTTCCATTTAATTTTATTTATCATTAAATTGGCTCACTTACCACACAATATAACCATATTTATTCAAAAAAATAAAAGAAAAGAAAAAAGAGGTTAAATAACAATACTCACAAATCACTACGTGTATACATATATATTTATAGCTCGACCTGACTCTATAGTTGGAACTGACATGTACACAAATAATATAAGAGAAATTCCACATTTTTTGATCAGCAAAGAAAAATTTCATTAATAGCATGAAATTAAAGGTACAGGAAGATGACATGCATCGAGAGAGATTCGGAAAGTATAAAATACCCCTACTACTGCTACTCGCATTCATACAACCAACTCCTTGGCCTCACGAGTTTTTTTTTTTTAAACAAACAGTTAAGAAGGACTTAACTAAAAAAAAAAAAAAAAAAAAATACATGAGTCCCTACAAAATCCACCCACACAATCCAAAACCAAAATCCAACACCAAAACACCAAGCTGCAATTCAACCCAATTTTTTAAACGCCCAAACTAATCAACACAGCTACACTCCCAACACTGCTACACACCAGACAACACGCCCTAGCTGCTACACGCCCGACAACACTGCTGCACTCCCATGCTGCTACACGCCAGACTACACTGCTACACTCCCATGCTGCTACACACAAGCTGCTACACTCCCAATGCATACTCCCAATGCAAGAGAAATTCCACATTAGCGATGCTTTTAAAAAATATTTACACATTTATGGAGAAATTTATGACTTAATGTAAATACATTAATGGACAATTTTTTTTTTATAAAAAAAATAGACCATATTAATAAATTTAGTAAAATCCTGTCTCTGATTTGTTTGTGGATTAGACTACTATGCTTGAATTGGTTAAAGAGAGACCAAAGCAGAAAGATATATATATATATTTTGGTGGGTAACTGAAAGATATTTCATATTGGGAAAGATAACTAAATTAAATAACTTGGAATTTAGGTTACATAAGAATTTTACAATGCATCTATCATCAATTACAGCGTGTACTCCAGTCAAGATTTCATGTTCGAGGCTTCCTAAAAAATAATGCTTCTATTTAAATGTATAGACTACTAGATTAGTACGAAGTTATTGACAATAAATTTTTATGTTAGGTGTAGCTTGACCCTAACCATCTTAAAAATATTTTCTTTTTCCGAATCTCAAATTCCCAACAAAGATATATGAATAAAAAATGCATACAAAATGAGTTGGCTGATTTTTCACTCATGCCTTCAAAACAAAACATATAAGAATACTACACAATATCAAAAATACCAGTAACAAATTATTCTAGTGAACAATTCTATAAAAATCATACAGTTATTACAACCTTTGTTAATTAAACCATTCTTAAATTATGCACACAATACACATGTTGATAATTTATTCTATAAATAAAAGTTTGGCTTGATATTTATGTTATGGTTTTTTCATATTCCCAAATTTACCTCTCATAAACTACCTTTGTATAACCATCTCCATAGAAACACAATAGCAGACATATATGGACAGATATACAGAGAGAGTTCATAACACGCATATTTTTTTTCTGGGGGGGTTGTTGCTTATGGTTGGTTCCTCTCCAACCTCAGGCTCCCCTTCCCTCTCTTCTTTATTGATGTAATTCTTCTGTTTCATCAATAAAGCTTCTTTTCTTTGCTGATCAAAAAACACGCATATTTTTTTAAAACCTCCATAAAATATCACCCCACAACCTCCACTCACTTGTGATTGGTCCAAGTAAGAAAGAGAAAGAAAAAAAAATAATATAAACACATCATTGGTCCACATCACTGTGGGGTGGTGGGGATCTCCCAAAAGGGGGTCCCAAATATTTTCTTTTTTTTAATTGCACATATAATAAATAAATAAATAGGAAATAAGAAATAAATAGCAACATGATTATTTTGGAAATAGGGGGACTTACCATTGATCCAGTGCTTTTTTGGTTGAAAGTGGAAGCCAGTTCTGTGGAGGTGATTGAGTTCAACAGCAGAAACAGACTGGTAGTCCATATACACTTTGTGCGAGGCTTCAACAACCCCACCATTGTTAAGAAAGACAGTACCACACAATATCACAACTACCAAAACCCTAAGAAACCAAGAAGAGGCCTCCATTGGGAGACAAAAAGCAATTCAGAACTAGTTTGTAAATAGGCAGACAAATATTACAATTATCTAGAGAGAGAGAGAGAGAGAGTTTGAAAGAAAGGAGTTGTTGGGGTTTATATAGCTGGAGAACATGAATGGATGGATAGGAATAAAACCGGATAGTATTAACATCAACCGGGGCGGTTATTTTGGTGGTTTCTACAATGGCCTTTTCCTCTTTTTAATTTCTTGGGATTGGCATTGGCATTTTTGAATCCCAAAAAAAAAAAAAAAAAAAAAAAAAAAACATTCAAATGAAAATTGAAGTAAGATGACACAGTCTCCATTTTATGCTATGTATTGAAACTGATGATATGTATAATCTTTTATTTAAAAAAATCTCAAAATTTGATATTTGTAAATTTATTAATTTTATCCATTTAAATCTTAATTTTTTGATATGTTCTTAATATAAATTATATAACTATTTTCGTTAAGTAAAACTGACAAAAAATAATATTTTATAGATTTTATTTTTTTTTTTTTTTGATCAGCAAAGAAAAACTTCATTAATAGCATGAAATTAAGAGTACAGGTAGATGAAGTGCACCGAGAGAGATTCGGAAAGTACAAAGTACCCCTACTACTGCTACTCACACCCAAACAACCAACCCCTCAGCCTCACAAAATTTTATATATTTTATAGATTTTATATATACTTATATTGAGTTTAATGACTAAAATATATTTTTGTCAATTTTAATTAACAAAAATAAGTCATTCTTCAGTGGCACATTATAAGGATTTATTTTTTTTCTAAGAGAACCATATCAGCATGTATTTTGTTAATTACATATAGAGTTGTACACAAACTCAAACTTGATTTAAATTATACTAACTTTACCTATTTTATATGGACTCTATTTGACAAATATTTCTTTTTCATATATTTTTCATAATGAATTAATTCTTTCAAAGTTAGTGGATTTTTTTTTTAATACTAAATTGCTTTTTTTTTCTTCTTATTTTCTCGTGTATTATATAATCACAATTCATAAGAAGAAAAACCTACACAACAATACTCTCTAAGAACTTCTAAAGTTTGAATTTACGGCTTGAGTTACTTTTTCAATTGTTGAACAATAAGTTTTTTTATGTTTTGATATCATATTACAGATGATTAAACACTTTACACACTCAAATTTATCGATTGTTTGGATACTTTAATTATTTTTTCTTTTGGGTTTAGATGTTATATGATTCTTTCTTGGTTAGTCATTGTTAAATTACTTTTATATAGTTGATATTTTAATTTAATTAAAAGTATTTATTTTATAATCTTATAATTTAATATATATATATCATATAAAATTATTATATGATAATCCAACTACAACATATTTATATTTAACTTTTTTAACAAATTTTGTATAATTTCTATTTCTACATATTTTTATTTTTCAAATGAATATAAAAGAAAATTAAATAGTTGGAATTACTTTTAATTTTATATTACTAATTTTTCCTCTAATTTAACTATTAGTTTTAATATCAAAATGATTATTTATTTTACTATTTTATAATTTAATATATATCATACAAAATTATTATATGATAATCATATTTTTACAATATGATAGAACTAAAATTATCAAAATACACAAATAATTTAACTAAAATTAATATGTGTTCAAGTAACAATTTATAGAATATTAAAATAAATAATTAAAATTAAAATTATTCTTTTATAACAGACATTGTATCGTCAAATATTTTTCAACTGTTAGTTTTGCTACAATAGTCAAATCTTGAGAATTTTTTTTTATAATTTCTCCATAAACATAATATGAAGTGTATATATAAAAAGTAGAAGGGTAAATAGCTTCTTCTTTTTTTAAAATATAATATAATCTATATCTATATCTACATATATATATACATATTAAGTAAAAGAGGGTTTTTAATGAGGAAGCCTCTAAGGCCTCCAAATCCTCATCCTAAAATTGTTAATTTTTTTATTTATTTTAAAATTATTTTTTTAAAAAAACTGTTGGATATTGATTACTTAAAATTAATTATACCATATTTTGTAAAATTTGAAAGAAAGGTTTGAATTAATTATACCATACCACGTTTTTACTCTCCAACTTTCACTTGAATTTCACTTTATTAGTACTTTATGTTTCAATTAATTATCACTCAAATTTCAAACACTACAAAGTAACAGAAACACGTTTCTTCGTTTTCAAAACATTTGTTCCTTTCTTACGTAACGTAAAACAAGAAACCGACAACATTATCAACCAAATATTTATATTTTTTTATTTTTTCAAAATTGATAATAAAATCTCTAGAATAATTTTTAATCCAAACTGCAGGAGCTACTTGGTGAATTGTTTTGGATTTTTTCTTTGTATCTCGTGGTTGTTTTCTCTTCAACCTTGCGGTGTGCTGGCAAATGATTGGGCTTTCCTCGCGGTGCCAACCTAGTTGGGATCGTGAGGTTTGCTTTGATGCCTTTTGCATTTCCTCATCCTTTATTTGATGTAATTTCTTTTAGACAATTTTCATCAATAAAGGGTTGTTTTTTGCTGTTCAAAAAAAAAAAAAGAGGGAGACCCCCCAGTCTTCCACTATGGTCCCTGCAAGCACACATATGCAATTGAGGGACTTTTCATTCAGGGCATGGAGATTAGCAAGTTTACGACCAGAGATCCAGAGAGAGCCCATCTTTATTTCCTTCCATTCAGTGTGACAATGATAACTCAAGTTGTTTATGTTGTTGATTCTCATGAGTGGGGTCCCATGAAAAACACAGCCAAGGACTATGTTGATGTCATTGCCAACAAATATCCTTACTGGAATCGAAGCCTTGGTGCTGATCATTTCATGCTTGCTTGCCATGATTGGGTAAGTCATCACTTCTTAATTTGCTTCTATTTAATCTTCTCTTGCAACCAAAATCAACTAGTTATCCTAATTGTGCACAAAAAATTATAAAAATATGAGGCCAAAATGAATTTGGGTTATGTACTGATTTTCTTATGCACGTAACATTATAGGTGGAGAGAGTATAAAATAGGTTTGTAGACTTGTCTTTAACTAGTACTGTTGGTTTGGCCGAACTTGATATGAGATTAATTGTGGATATCATGAGAATATATCAAATTAAACATCTCATAAATAGGTGGAGAGAGTCAAACTTTTAACTTGATTGATTGAATTTGTTCGCTACGCTAAGGAGAGTATGATTTTATTCACACAAGACTCAACTAATCAAATATCACTACAAGAAAAAGCACTATTGGCAACAAAAAAGTCATATTTCGTCGCTGAAAGTATAGCATTTGACAACTAAAAATGCATTAGTAGCCAAAAGTGGTGATTTTTGGGGACTAAAAAAATTTAGTAGCCAAAAGTATAGGTTTTGGCGACTAAAAATCTGTTTGGTCGCCGATATATGGCTTTTAGCGACTAAAAAAATTTTAGTAGCCAAAAGCAAGGCCTTTTGGCGACTAAAAAAAATTTAGTAGCCAAAAGTGAGACATTCGGCTACTAAAAATGTGTTTAGTAGCCGAAAGTGAGGATTTTTGGCAACTAAAAATCTATTTGGTCGCCGATATATGACTTTTACCGACTAAAAAAATTTTAGTAACTAAAAGTAAGGCCCTTTGGCGACTAAAAAAATTGATAGCCAAAAGTGAAGCATTCAGCGACTTAAAACATGTTTAGTAGCCAAAAGTGAAGATTTTTGGCGACTAAAAAGAAGTTTAGTCACCAAAAGTGGTAATTTTAGCGCGAGAAATTTTTTTTAACGACTTAAAAATAATTAGTAGCTAAAAGTATACAATTGGCGACTAAAATTATGTTTAGTCGCCAAAAGTGGTGTCCTTTTTTTCTGTTAAATAATTTATTTTTACATAAATTATGTTCAATAAAAAATAATTATATTTATATATATACTTTGATATTAATACGGGTCTAAGTACTATATAAATAATATATGTTGCATATATAATCATATAATGTTAGGACGGCGTAATAGAAGGAGTGTTGTATAAGGTTTATGGTGTGAGAGGTTGATGGTTTGAATCTCTACAAGAGCAAGGTGTAATTTTTTTTTTTTTCGAAATGAGCTTTTGGCCACTAAATCTGTCTGGTCGCCGATTCCTTGAGTATTGGCGACTAAAAAATTAGTCGGTAAATGTATAATTTAAAAAAATATAATTGACTATTGGCGACTAAAAATTTAGTCGCCAAATGTATAATTTCAAAAATATAATTGACTATTGGCGATCAAAATTTTGGTCAGTAAATACTTGCTTTTTGACGACTACAAGTTTTTTAGTCACCAATACCTTTCCCGACCGTTTTCCAGTGACCAAACCGGCGACTAAAAAATTTAGTTGGGGAAACTTAAAAACCGACTTTTGGCGACTAAAAAATTAGTCGCCAAATGTGTTTTTTCTTGTGGTGTGAATAAAATACATTCCTTCACTTTAAATGAGATCCGATTACTCAGTGGATATGGGGAAAGCTACACATGGAAGGGATTGATTACTCAATGCATGATTTATCCAATTTGAAACAGATTATTTTATAGCTTTTCTCTTACATAGGGTCTATAAATTCAGAATTTGTTACTTAAATTTATCTAAAAATAACAATCAATAGTTTAAATTCATTTCACAAATCCCATAATTCACCAATTTGATCTCCACCACACAAAATAATTCTCGACAAAAATGTAAATATAAATTATAAGTTAATATAATTTCTTTTCTCTTATACCATCTTAACCAATCAAAGAGTGTGTGTACACATCATCAAGTGCAACAAAATAATTGAATTAGGAGGCAAGTACTTGCTACTTTGTAAGGATATGAAGTTTAATTTTCATAAGTATTAATCTAACAACTAATAACTGACTTTCACCGATAAAAAAAAAAAAAAAGTGTAACAAATAATTTCTCTGAAGAAACCTTGGCATGGTAGTTTGTGAAACATTTGTTTTCATCAAAAAAACAACCCAAAAAACAGCACCATCACTGCTGGAAAATCTGCTTTTAGCGGCGTTTAAAAAACGCCGCTATAGGTACAACAAGCGTCGTTAATTCTTTTTGTGATGTTTAATATCAAACGCCGATGCTGCGGCCGTTGCTATAGCTTTAAGACGTTTAAAAAAAAGCCGTTATATGACTATAGGCGGCGTTTTTAAAAACGCCGCCAAATGTCCCCCCAAGATGCTATGACGTCACTATCATTTTAACGACGTTTTCAAAACGCCGCCATATCTTTTTAAAAAACTTACCGTTAGCTTTTAGAGTTTAGGTGGCGTTTTCAGAAACGCCGTGGTATCCCCTTTTTTTAATTTTTTTTTTAAATTTTAAATTTAATATGAACAAGGACCTATTGATGTAATAATAAATAAGAAGGCAGCCTAAATAATAATACATATATACGGTTTTAGAAACACACAAACGAAGAAATTTAAGCTCAAAGCATTAATCGTTACATGCTTACAAACTTCAAAGGCCTTGTTACATAAAGATTTAAAAAACAAAAAACAAGAAACAAGAAACAAAAAGTTGGGTCAAGAGGGTCTCATCAGAGAGTAAAATCCATTTTTCTGGTGTAGCTAATTTTGGGGTCGGGTAGTTATCTGCTGTGGGAATCCTGATGATGCTGCGGCAGTTGCAAACAGTTGCGGAGGAATGATGAACGACCTTTGCTGATTGTTGCTCATTGACAGGGAGAGGTGATTGCCTCCGGTGGTGGCTCCAATTTGACCTCCATTGCTGCTGCTGCTAGGATACTGAACCTACAACCACACGATTAAAACAATTTATTAGCCGGTCTAATTTATTAACCCAGTTATACCCAACTCATGAAATGGGTTTCAATACAGACTTGATAGTTTGATGAGGGTGAAAACATGTGAAGCATTGAGTTTTCACTCTCATTGACGAATTGCCCGGGTCTTAGTGAACTCGGAGATTGAATGTGGGTTTGGCTCAGAAGTTGCACTGTCTCGGTCTCATTGTACCCTTCTCTTCTGTAGGAATTAATTCTAGATGGTTCTTGTTGAATATTGAGCTGGGTTCACATTAATATAAGTTATGGAAATTATTAAATATTATTAGAATAAATAGTTCAATTAAAGAAATTATTAATATTATTGGGCTGGATAAATAATAGCTTCTTTTAAGAATTTAGTCCATGTGGAATGACCTAGAAGCCTTCAATTCTAGTCAGGTAAAGAATAACACAAGCCAATCTGAAATGAAACATGGAAATTTCAAATCATAAACATATATTTTTGAATGAGAAATCTCAGATCTAAAATCTTAAACATATGTAAACCCTAGGAAAAGAATCGACGGAAGGAAGAGCTTGAGAGAGAGAGAGAGAGAGAGAGAGAGAATACGAAATTGAGATTGTAGACAGTGGTGCTCACCTTAGTCAACGATGCAGATGGTGGTGGCGGTGGAGCTTCGAAATCGAGAGAGAGAGAGAGAGAGAACTTCGAAATCGAAATCACTCTGAGATTGGATCTGAGATGAAACCGAGTTGAAGAAGGTTGAATCGTAATATCTGAGACTAAAGGGTTTAGAGAGAGAGCGAGCGATCAGGTGAGTGAGAGATTTGAGGGATTGGTTTCTCTGAGACTGAAGGTTTCCCAGATTCAAAATGAGGGCTTGAAGAGAGAGAGAGAGAGAGAAGGGTTCTCTGATTCTCATAGAGCTAAGAGAGAGAGAGAGCGAGGAATAACATTATTATAAGCCATGTGAAGGCGTTTAAAAAACGACTTCGATTCCCTAAACGGTACCGTTTTATTCAAAATAAAATGCGATGTTTATAAAACGTCGTTAAATGTTAAAAACAGCGACGTTTAAAAAAGCGCCGTTAAATGAACGCCGTTAAATCCTATATTTCCTGTAGTGCATGCACCACAAAAAGAGTAAATTCAGTTGATTCTTGTTCACACTTTGGATAACCTTGTTAATTCTTGAGCATTTATTTCACTGTGTTGCATTTGCAGGGTCCAGAAATCTCCTCTGCAGTCCCAAACCTGTACAACAACTCCCTTAGAGCCCTCTGCAACGCCAACACCTCCGAAAAATTCAACCCTTCCCATGACGTCTCCATCCCCGAAATCCACCTCCCATCCGGCATGCTCGGCGGCCCCTCCCCTTCCCACCGCCCCCTCCTCATCTTCTACGCGGGTGGCGTCCACGGCCCCATCCGCCCAATCCTCCTCCACCACTGGCAACACCACAAAGACCCATCAATCCAAATCCACGAATACCTCCCCAAAAACATATCATATTTTGCCATGATGAGGTAGAGCAAGTTCTGCATTTGTCCCTCGGGCTACGAGGTAGTGAGCCCGAGGACAGTGGAGGCTCTTTACATAGGTTGTGTACCGGTTTTGATCAAGGATCACTATGTGATGCCTTTTAGTGATGTTTTGAATTGGAAGACTTTCGCGGTGGTGGTAGCAGTAGAGGAGATTCCGGACTTGAAGAGGATTTTGGAGGGGATTTCGGGGATGAGGTATTTGAGGATGGTGAAGAGGGGGAGGGAGGTGAGGAGGCACTTTGAGGTTAGTTCGCCGCCGAGGCGGTACGATGTTTTTCATATGATTTTGCATTCTATTTGGCTTAGGAGGCTCAATGTCAGAGTTCGTGATGTCGATGTGCCGTGACAGGCAAGGGGTGCAGAAATGCTAGAGAGCAAGAAACCAATTTATTTCAGAACTTCTATCGTATGTCTAAAATGAATTTCGACTATACATTATATTATTTTTTTTGATAGTTTTTTGTGATTAATTTCTTAATCTTGGTGAGTGTTGTGGATTTGTTGTAGGGTGGAATGGAGGTGGTTGTGTAGGGGTATTTTGGTAAATTACGAAAATTAGTAACTATTAATTTTTTTTTCCTTTTTCTTTTATTAGTTATAGCTGAAGGATTTTGGAAAATGAAATGAAATTATATGATTGACTTTCTTTTGTTTCAGGATTATTGACGTGAAGTTTGTTTTTGTTTGCTTGTTTGAGCAAATTATATTAACAGTACCTATAGTTTAATTTAGAAAATGATATTAAACACAGAATTGTTAAACACAGTGGCTTGGAAAATCAATGTAGTAAGCCAGGTTGTCAATATTATTTATTTATTAAATATTTTTTAGGGGAGTACCTAGTAAATTTGTGTGTTTGGTGTCTTTGTCTATATTCATTTATTTATACTTATGAATACATAGCCCGTGCGTGTTTAGAGCTCGTATGCTAGCAATGTTACAATCATGCAAAAACATATCTGTTTGGGTGTGTAAAAAGTGTGATTGTCTGCTTTCTCGATACATACATGTGTATTGGGTGCATACTCTCACTTTCTTCATGAGAATGTGTCTTCGAATTTTAAATGAGTGTAATTGTAGCAAATATATAAATGTTATAAATCATAAAAATTATCCCAAAATCTATTTCAAAACGAGTTGTATAGTGTAAATTTAAAATTAGTAGGATGAAATATGAGTCACACTTAAAATTATTGTAATCAATAAATAAAAATTTTCGAATATTTTTCTGAGTTTTGTAGCATTGTTTGGACCAAATGTGATTGGGAGGAGTTAACTGGCCATGTTTGGCTTATTTTTTCCTTTTTTTTTTAATTTATAAAAAAAATTGGAATTTTTTTTTTTGAAAAATTAGAACTAATTTGATAAAAATAAATTTCAAAAGGATATTTTTAAATTTTAAAAAATTATTCCTAACCTCTTACAAAATAAAATTATATAAAAATGATAATTATTATTTTCTTTTTTACTGAATCAAATTTTAATTTTTTTAAACAATTTTCTGAAATAAGTGTCAAATGTATGCTGTAGTTGGGCCTGAACGACATTTCAAAAATTGAATGTCGTGGATCCTTGTTCTTGGCCCAAGCCCAAGAGCAACAACCCAATCAGAAAAAAAAAGATAAGCTCCATGGTCGAAAAGCTGGAGGTCTGTTCTCATCATGCTGAACCACCCCAACGAAAATTATTTAGGTTGTGTTTGGTAGAATTTTAGAATTATGATTTGAAAATAGAATTCAGCTTGCTTGTTTTCATTTTTTAAAAAACAATTTTCAGAAAATTCTACTTTCTTATTTTTTGTGTTTTTTTTTTGTTTTTACTGAATTTTTTAAAATATTTTAAGCAATTTTTTTACTTTTTAGACACACCTAACATAAATATACCTAAAAAGTAAAAAAATTATAAAAAAAATCATTTAAAAATTCACTAAATACCAAATATACAAAAAAAAAAGAAAAAAAGAATTCAGTACATTTTTTGTATTTTTATGTATTTATTAATTTTTTAAAATATTTTTTCACAAATTTTTTACTTTTTAGATACATCTAAGTAAGATGCATCTAAAAAAGTAAAAAAAATGTTCAAAATTTAAAAATATTCACTAAAAACAAAAAAACACGAAAATCAAAAAACTCAGTTTTCAAAAAACTTAATTCAGAAAACTCAAACCAAACACACTGATTGTATTTTGAGTTTGTGAGTTTCAAACTAAGGGGTAAAATTAAATTTCAAAAGTCCCACCAAACTAAGCCTGTCCAACACGTGTTTGTACTCTTCATTAATTATAATAAATTATATTTTTTTTGTTATCTTTTAATCGCTCGATATCTTTTTCACTAATTCAGGCATTGTTTAAAAAGTTGACTTTTTTTAATTGATTTTTTTATTTTTTGATTATTTTAGTATAACTAAAAAAATTATATTTGAGAAGTTAATTGACTTTTTTTATAGTTGATTTAATGATTATGAAATTTTTTTTATAAATCTGACGTTTTGTTTTATTAACTATTTTAATCTATTTCACATTTTAGTAGACTATCCTAACCAAACCTTCAAATACTCCCTAAAGCACCCTTATGCATCATGACTACGCTAAAATTGGGCTTTAGCGGCGATTTTTTACCGCCGTTAAAGGCCGTAAAACCGCCGTTAAAACCTTTAACGGTGGTATTAATGGCGGTTTCGTTACTGCCGTTTATGCCTGTGTCGGAAAAAGTACAACCGTCATAAAAAGGTAAATTACCGTCGTTAAAAGTCGACCAAAAACGGCGGTTCTTTACCGCCGTAAATAGGTTTGAATTTTTCAAAAAATAATTCTTTCTTCTTGCACTCCCCAAGTCTTGAACCCTTAACCTCTCATCCACCCACACCAACCACTCCACCATAGCCACTCTTCATGAAATATATTTCTTAAATAAATATTTAAACATTACTTTTACTTTATTGTAGATGGTCATGTTCAACCCTAACCGCGCGTGGTCACCACTCACCGGAGCTCCGCCGACAAATACCGCCGTTATTAACGGCGGTAATGAGAGGGCTTTAGCGGTGGTTTCATTACCGCCGTTTAAAAATGACTTTAGCGGCGGTTTTTTAACGGCGGTTTCATTACCGCCGTTAAAGGGTTATTACTGGCAGTTTTGTTAATGGCAGTAACAAAAACCGCCGTTAAAGATACTATTAACGACGGTAAAATTGCCGTTAAAAAAACCGCCGTTAATGCCCTATTTTCGAGTAGTGTATGTATCATGAAAAAAATATCATGAAAATAATCATGAAAGATTCTCCACCGTTAGATTACGCATACAAAAGAATACCACACACTAATCAAGGTATGAAAAATCTTCATGAAACATTTCATAATATTTTTTTCATGATCCCTAGTATTAACATACCAGCCAAAGTCCAGTAGCTATGCCACCGCACCCAATTACATGTCAATCAACCATCGCAAGCCGACAATGTGTGAAACCATTCTTCAGAATCACAAAACTCAGATCAAACAAACAAGACGATGAAAAAGATATAACAAGGTGTTTCTGAATCAGTGTCGAAGATATATAGTTATGGCATCAATCCAAAACAAGAAAGAGAGAGATGATGAGGCAGCTGTAAAGTTAGCTGTTTCTGAGCCTAGTAGTTGTGATGCAAACAAAGAGAGAAGAAGAACATATTACCAAGAGCGAGCTAAGATGATGGAGGAGGAGTTGGCAACATGTATAAGAGAGGGCAAGGAGGCGGCGAAGGAGAAGACTAGCAGTGTCGCTGATACTGCAGCCAAGAAAGCTAGAGAGTGTAAGGATTTGGCATTGGGAAAGGCGATTGAATATAAAGATTATGCAGCAGAGAAAGTGAGAGAAGTAAAGGACTCGGCATTGGAGAAAGCTGGAGAGTACAAAGATTATGTAGTAGCCGAGAAGGCGAAGGAGACGAAGGTGGTGACAATGGACAAGGTAAGAGAGGGGAAAGACAGTGCTGTTGGGAAGATTTCAGAGTTAAAGGAGTTGGTAGTTGATGCGGCGAAAAGGGCCATGGACTTGTTGAGTGTGAAGAGCAAGGAAGAGGCGATGGTTAGTCATCTCTGATTGATTTCTGTGATCTTTTGAGGTGCGTGTAAGCTGGCAGAAGTTTATATGGTTCTTGGTTTTGTTCATTTATGTTTATGATGTTCTAAGCTCTTTTTTGTGTGGCTTTAACTTTAATCCAATGAAGTTTAACTAAAAATTTCAAGAATCTTCAACATAAATCAAGTACTATGGTATGGAGAAAAATTAAAATTGAAATGTTTAAATCAAACTTTTAAACATTTCAATTTTAAGTCACCCAAGCAATACTTTACTCATTGTTAATTGATTTTGAATTTTAATAATTTTAAATAATAGTATGCGAATATATAATTGGAACTTTGTGTTATGTTTTGTGGTTTTGGGTTTAAGCTTTGGCATGCTCTTCAACTATTTTCTTTAATATAAAATATTCTCAAATTTTGTATTTAAATAAATACAAAAATAATCACTTTTAAAAATTTGTAACGCCTTCCTTCAATCACATAGCTTAAAGAAAGTAAAAAAGAGACACAAATTAAATTATCAATCATTTTAGTGACTATTCATATGTGTGTGAATAGGTGTGTGAGTATGAGACTCGTATCTATACAAGTTAAATAAAATCAAAAAAATAGAGATATAAATTAAATTACAAATTATTTTATCAACTAATCATGCATAAACATGTGTGTAAGTTTCACACTGTTGTGAATAATTGATAAAATAATTAATAACAGAATAAACTTTCAAAAGTAGGAAGGAATGTGGTTGGTTGGTTTGTATTGTCGGATTTATTATATTTACAGTAATATGCTTTTAACAATATCACAATGTTAAATATTGTTGCATTGGTTATAACTTTATGGAAAAGGATCCAGACTCCCACAAGAAATGACCCCCACGACTCCCTCTACGAAGTGATTGGCCAATTCTTTTTTTTTTCCTTCTCTCCAATCACCAACCTCCACGTGTGTGTGGGGGTGGTGGGGTTGGGGGATTGAGGGGGTCTCAATCACCTCTCTAATTTTATTTCAAGTGGCACGAATGATAAACAAGTAGAACCCTTGTTAGGTGGGTAATTATTAAATACTTTCAGAACATCATATGACATTGTTTATGTGATAGTCTAAACCTTTGTTTGTCATGTGGTTTTAGGGGTTAAAAAGCTAAAATAATCACAAAAAGATAAAATATGTTAAAAAGTCAATACGATAAAATATTACGTCAATACCATAATTATTTCACATTTTCTCTCATAAAAGTCAAAAAAATTAAAAATTCTAACCCAAACGAGTTTTTTCACTCACGCTAATAGCTAAAAAGTTAAAAAAAAACCAAAAAATCAACCTACTTCCCAAACGAAGCCACTAAATCAATAGTGAAAAGTTTTAATATTTTTTTTTTTTTTTTGTAAAACTATAGAGATGTAAATGTCTATGTTCTTGTTGGCTATTTTTTTCTTTTGAATAATAGATTAGTAATTTTGAGTGTGTAAAGAAAGATTAAATAACTTTTACAAATGTAATTCAAGGCAAACAAAATTAGGTGAATGTGTTATTCAAACTTTTTAACAATGCATATCATGGAAAAACCAATTAAGAAAGATTTAAAGGTGACGCAATTAAAGAACTAAAATAACTATAATTAATTAATAAATTCCTTAATTACATGAATGAACTGAAATAATAGTATATTACCTTGGTACTCCTCTTTGAAGCACATTAAAGTACTAGAAATTGAATTTACACCTACTTTAGTTATGACTATTGTTATTCTTATGAAATGAAAAGACAAGACAAAATAAAGAAATAACAAAAATTTGTTTTGATAAAATTTGATTAAAAATCTCTATTTTCGTTTGCACTTCTATTTATAGATACAATAGCACATTTGATCTTCTAGTGACAAAAATTGCTTCACACAACTTTATAATACTTCTTGTCTTTCACTTTGATGCATGATTTCCTCATTCTCGTGTTAGGATAACTATTCTTTTCTCTAACATGTATCTTTTATTCAGCTATCTTTCCAAGACCAATGGTGTGCTGACGGGACCCTCAAATTTTCTCAATTTGAGATGTGAACTCGAGACATGTATACATATAACAATTTCATCACTTCTATTAAGAGTAAACTTTAGTATTCATTCCTATCTGGAAAAAAAAAAATCCCTTAGTGTTCACTATTCTGATATCTATTCTATTCATATACCATAAAAATCTTAATATGCAGTATTTATGTTTTTTTTTTATTTGAACTGCAGTATTTATGTTGTTTGAATATAAATTTTTTTACAAAAGTCAAATGTTCAGACATAAACTTCCGAATAAAAAAAAAAAATTATTTGGAACATAAACAATTGAACCAAATATATATAAACAATTCATTTTTGTTTAAAAGTTTATATCTTAATATTTGACTCTATTCAAAAATTTATATTCAAACAATACAAATAATATTTACTGTAATGTTTTAGGGCGTGCGAATAGAATTTTCTTAATTAAAGTTACTAAAACTGTAATAGAAGTCAATGTAACTTCAATTCTACAGAGTGAAAATTGTAATTTTTAATTCTCGAAGGAGGTAAGTGTAATTTACTCATTTTATCAATTTTTCAATCCGACCCCTGTTGAAGTCTGTCCCCTGTCACTCCAAACTCTCAAATCACAAAATCCTCTCATTCATGCACACACACACACACACACACACACACACACACACACACACACTCTCTCTCTCTCTCTCTCTCTCTCTTTCCCTCCTCCCTCCTTAGAGAAGACGACAATGGAGACATTGACAGCAAAGTAGTTTATCATCTGTGCAAAACGAGGTACTTTTGTCCTTTGACTTGCTCGAAAACTCCATAAACTCCATAATACTATTTGTTGTGGATATGTTTATATATATATATATATACGTATAATGTCCATTAAATCAATCACAAAGTTGGGGACACTTGTTTATGTTTTTTTTTTTCCTTTGATGAATAAAGAAATTTAGGGTAAAAAAATGAGAAAGTACCAATGGGAAAATTGTTACATGACTTAACAATTGTAGCTCATGCAAACAAAGCCTTTGGGTTCAATAATTAAGGAAAAATCTATTTGCTAAAGAGGTGGACTCACAAGACTATGAAGCCTACACCCTTCACTTTATTCCGTGTATATTTCTGAATAAATGGTGTTGTGGGAGTTCAAAATGAGTTTGTCTCACATTAATAAGTTGATTAACTCCTCCTAATTAGCATGAGGTCTTTTTTAAAGAAAAACAAAATCGTGAGGCTCCGGTCAAAGCGGACAATATTGTGCTAATGGGGTTAGATTGGCAATTTCATTTAGCGCCGTCTGTGGGAACTTCCTTCGATGTAAGTCCCTTGGCGTTCGGAGCTAGTCAACTGGGAACTTATGTGGGAGTCCGAAATGGGTTTGTTTCACATCGGTCTGAGAAGTATCTACAACCCACCTAATAAGTTGTCTAACTTCTCCTAACTAGTGTAAGGCCTTATCTAAAAAAAAAAACAAAACCATGAGGCTCCAATCAATGCGGACAATATTGTAGTAGTGGGGTTGGGTTGGCAATTTCATTTGGTGCCGTCTGTGGGAACTTCCTCCGATGTGAGTCCCTTGGTGTTCGGAACCAGTCAACTGGGGACTTATATGGGAGCCCGAAATGGGTTTGTTCCACATTAGTCTGAGGGTATCCACAACCCACTTAATAAGTTGACTTCCTCCTAACTAGCATGAGGCCTTTTCTAAAGAAGAAAAAAAATCGTGAGACTCTGGCCAAAGCGAACAATATTATACTAGTGGGGTTGGGTTGGCAGCTTCAAGTGCAATTGTATAATTCAGGAAAATTTGTAAGTTAAGTTGTTACAGTCATGTGTTTTGACTTTTGAGAAAGAATGTGTTTTGCACTATTGGCTATTGTAAGGGGTGGTTTTATAATACTCCTTTACTCCAAACAAGTTCTGGAAAGATTCTTGTGTTGATGCTTGAAATAGAAGGAAAACTCTAGTTGGAAATGTCGGAATTAGCACTCCAACGAGAGCAAATTAGATTTTTTGGAAAGAATTAGAGTGCAAGATGTTAGAACATACCTTCTCTTTTCACCTTGCTTTCCTTTTATAGAGTCTCTCTCCTCAGATACTACCTCATGTAGCTTAGGCCTTCATCATTGCCACGTGAGAGCTCATTTCCCTAATATTTCTTAGAAAATGACAGTCTAGGCCCACTTAAAGTGGGGGGCCATGTTGACTTACCTAACATACACTACAAAAATTTCAATTTTTTGCGACGGTACGGTGCCGTTGCTAATACTCTTAATGCCGTTTGAAAAAAATTTTAGCGACAGCAAATGAAGAGTCACAACAGAAGGTGTTGCAAAAACCTTTTAGCGACAGCAATTTACTGTCACATATAATATGTAAAAAAGTCAGACCTTTTGCGACAACACTGTTTTTCCGTCACTAAAAATTTTATTTGAGACGGCAAAAAATGTTATTGCGAATGGTTTTGTTTTTTTGCAACGACATGCCCACTGTCGCCCATGGTTCTAATGTTTTTTGCAACGATATGGTGCTGTCGCCCAAAAAAAAAAATGCAATATAATTATTACAAATTTTAAAGTTACATGTTTCTTGTGATGGTGTGGTGCCGTCGCAAAAAAAAAAAAAAAATTAATTAAAAAATTAAAATTACCTGTATTAAATGAAAAACAATTGAAAAATAAACCAATAATTGCATAATAATATAAAACTTCCTGTATAGAAAAAATAATTTCTCCATAATAAAAATATTCTTGCATTCATAACTACACATCAACAAAATTTTATAGTAGATAAAAAATTTAATTCTAAATCTAACAGTACCAACCACGCTTAAAACAAAGCTATAACGAATTACTTATGACCATTTAAAGCAATTCTAGATTTAAAAAAAAAAACAAACAGCGCCTTACACCCAGCTGCCAAACTAGACAAGCCGGCACTGAAAACGGCGCAGCTCGGCTGGGCGCGCGTGACAGCGCGGACGGAGCGTGCGTGGACAACGTGGCTGACACGTGCATGATGGTGCGTGGAAGCGCGTGGGAAGCGCGCTTGGCGCATGATGGCGCGTGGCCGCCGCCAACGGCGTCAGTTGGCGCGTGAAGCACACACGCTGCCTTCCGGTGTGTTTTCTGGTCCAATTTTGGTACTGCTGGACTCCATTTTCCAAAATAAAAATAATGATGGTATCAAAAATGACATTTAACAAATACAAAGAATGGAGTGTAGCACACACTCTCTCTAATGAGAGTGGAAGTGCAGAAACTCTACACTTCATCTTCTTCCTTAAGCCACCAAAAATACAAAACGAACCCAAATTAGGGTTTAATTTTTCTCATCAACCGTAAGTCGGAATCAGGCCCATAATATACCATTTCGAAGGTATCGAAACAAGGATTCCAAATATATAATTTTCGTAACATAAAAACAAAGCGTTTAAAACCAGTATGCAGTCAAAGTTATGAAAAACCAAATATGAATCTCTATTTTTCTCAAAATCCGACCATTAGATTTTCATAAAACTTTGCAGATATATTCTACATAAAATATACTATAACATATGTAAATTTCAAATTGATCGGAGAAAGTTCGAAAAAATATTAATTTTTCATGCATATATCACGTGCATATATATATATTTATATACATATTTTAATGCACAAAAACAAGCACGAAAATACTCATTTATGGCTCTGATACCAATGTAAGATATAAATAACGCAGCAAGTAAAAGGATTCAAACCATACCTTGTGTAAAAGAATCCGAAACAAAGAACCTTGTTGGTAAATCACGTGCTTGACAACCATGAACTATGAACACCCAGCAATGGAGTGATACTACAGTATGAGTATCACCCACACTAGTCACAGTGCAAAGGTTGGATCGTTCTCTGATGAGAGAGAGTTAGAGAGAGCGTATAGGGAAAAAATGTTATGGATAAAAAACCACATCACGTATCTGATGTTCTATATATTAAAATATATAATCAGATATATAACCATATATATCCATCTATCTATATCTCCTAAGGATAGGATAGATGTAGATAGATAGAGGATTATCCTAACAAATAGGATAATCAGAAAATCAAATTCAAATTACATAGGTAATTTGAATGGGCCATGCCACATGAGCGCCCAAATTCGGGTCCAATACCTGGCCCAATTTCCAACATAAGTGATGTCATTTAAACCAAGGTGGTGGTGATAGTATAAAATTACTGAGCAAATCCAAAGAAATAATTGAATGTTGTTCTCTATACTGTTGGTTTGGAGGAATTGGAAAGTCTATTCTTCTTTGATAGAGCAAATATATATATAATACACAGAGATGATGCACTTTGCAACTCTGTTTTTTCCACTTCAACAAGAAACTGAATGACAATCATTATTTAATCAAAGACCCAACCCATCTTGAGGCCTTTAAGTAAAAATGTTATCCTTCAAGTTGCAACACTAGTAGAAGCAAGAAAACACTTGATCTATAATAGCACTTGCACCACAGACATCCTCCAATTCATATAAGAAACCATTTGATTTGAAAGAGAAAGTTGGCAAGTGAAAAACAGTTTCGAGAGAAGTTGTCAGGATGTGAATTTGTGAGAAGTTGATTTTAATGTTTCGAAGTGGAAAGGAGTTTGTGAGAATTTTGATTATTGCCCCATAACTTGATAGAAGGAAAATAATACACAACTTCAGTACATGATCAACACCAAAATGAGCCCCTTTATATATTAATATTGATAATATATTCATATAAGATATATTGAGGGTTCATTATGTCCACTCAAACTTGGACCAAATTTGACATGCTTTATTTTCAATGTTTCCCAATTATTCTTACTTGGAAACTACTCTTGTATTTATCCTAACAATTACTCTAATGCTATGCAAGAAATACTCAACTTTCAAAATAAGTTACATGATCTAGACGATGCGGAACGTGATATGTGGATCTTATTTATTTGTAATTTTTTTTAATTTATGTTTATTTATTTTTTTTATTAATAATTTAATTAAAACCTTAGTATATTTAGTTACTTATTTTATTAGAGATTAGGCTTCCAAATAATGTCATGATTTACTTTGTTATTTTTAATTAGGGTTTCCTACGTTGCCTATATATATGGCTCTATGTAATAGTTTTCGGTTAGCTTTGAGATAATAGTATTGAGTAGTTAAAGGTTGTGGCTGTTTTTGTGAGATTAAGGTTTTGACCATTGTATTCGTCTTCTCTCTTCTAGTTCTTCTCAAAACTTTTTGATCTTCTCTTTTAGATCAATTCTCCACATATTCTGATTTTAGGATCAATTGAATAGCCAATTTAGTACTTGATTGAAATAAAATAAAATAAAATTCAAATTATAGATACGTTTAAGAAGTATCAAATAGGTTTATGCTAGTATCCAAAAAGTATTGATACTCGATACAAATACAACTCTCATCTAGAAGTATCTGTATTTCATAGGTTGCAATGAATGTCAAATCTGGAGGAGAGGGACTCCGAAATCAGAATCAAATTGGGTGGAAGAAGTTCGGGTGGATGCTGGAATCTTTCCCAAACCCTAGAATGTTTGGTTTTGAAGAACGTATATATATATATAAACAAGTAGATACTAATATACTATCTATACTATCTAATCAAAGTTTGATTCTTTGATTTTGCTATTAATACCTACAAGCAACTTAACCCTTCAAGTACAATTTAAAGTCTTTCCCTTACATCACACAGTTAAATGACAAAACTCCAATAGAGATTTTTTCAAAAATAAATAATAATAAAAATTAAATAATCCAATCGAGATCAAGAAAAGCAGTTCCTTTCATACAAAAACATGTCACAATTCACAAAATCAAGCTTCATCAAGATTTTCACAATTAACAAACATCAAAATAAATCCTCAAACCCTAAACTTCGTTTAGTTTCGGAATGAATTGAAAATTTGAAACTTGTATAACAATTGTATATAATTGAGATAAACGAACACAAACATAGATATGGGCGTAACTACATATAAGAAGGAAGATAAATGAGAACCTAAAAGTCGAAAGTCTTGGAAGCTATCGCAAATAAGAAGCAATAAGAAAATAATTTTCTGAAGAAATATCGAAATATTTTAAAAACAAACCAAACAAGACCATAATCTTTTTAAATATTTTTAGCATTTATTTTAAAAGCACATATTAACTAGACTCTTGTAATAAATAAATGATAAAGAGTGATGTTAGGGATCCCAAATAATCTGCTAAATTTTCTACCAAATCTCTCACATGTGTGAGTTTGTGTGGGTCGAAGTTTGGTAGATTATTTGGGGATTGTAACATTACTGGGGTGTGATGTGATTTTTTAGTTGGATAGGGGGGTGGGTATTGTTATTGGTTGGGGCTCATTTTTCATGTTTGTCGTGTGTTGTGTTAACGGTGGGTGTTTATGTGTAATGTGGGTTTGTTTGGTGGTTGATCGATGTGGTTTTCTACACGGGTTGGCAAATTTTTTCGCATTCAGTGGTCTCGATGTGTCTATGTTGGTTTACTAATGCATGTTAGCATGCTGGTCTATGTTGGTTTACTAATGCACGTTAGCATGTTTGGTCATCATGGTGGTTTTGTTTCAATCTGGGTTTCATTTTTTTTTTTTTTCAATCAAGAAGTTAACTGTAATGGTGTCTAATTCAAAAAAATTATACATCACCATAATGTGTAATGTATGGAATGTGTGATGGCCATGTGTTTGTTATGCGCAAGTATGGATGCTGGGATTTTGTTGTTGTGCACGTATGACAAAACCAATGCTGCTATTCGGTTGCATTATGCATCGACATTCGAGAGAATCGTTGATGTTATTTGTGGGAAGTTTGATGGGTTGGTGCCGGGTCTGGTATACATGTTGTTCAACGTACCTGGTTACAATAAGTTCAAGGTGGATCGACGTTTGAATTCATCATTTCCATATAACGACTGTATACTAATGTGTAATACACATATGTTTGTATCATGTTGACAACGAGTTGAATAACATATTCTTTGTCATGTGTATTGCAGTGTACTTAGGTTATGACTGTACAGGACTCGCTCACCAAACATGCAAAACATTGTTCCATTCATGGACTCAATAATTGTTATCACTCTCCATAAATACACTTCCAATGTAAACATGTATGCCTTAACGATTCCTTACATACGGAAACAATTAATACAACCTCACAAGCTTATGGAAGACCCAATAATACATTTTCAAAGAAGTGTGACAGAACACATAATAATCAATATAACATTTCCTATCAAAGACCTAAACAACTATCGCAAATTTTCGAATCACATACAAACAACACCTACAACAACACATCAGCCACCCATTCCGACCCATACTGGTTTAAAAATAAGAACACATTAAAACGATAAAACACGCTAGAAAACCTCGACAGAACAATGTCCATACACATTGACAATATAACCACTACTCCTTATTTTCATATCGTTCAATGACACAGTTGAGTACAGTGTAAATGCCGTGTTATATAAGTAGATCCAACACATCTACAGGTCCACAACACAAGACACTACACCTAGGTTGGCCAACGTGTAATTCCAAACCACATAGACATTAGGATCACATAACTAGGACCACATTTTGGTTATATGGTTTAATATGTATGTGGAATTCTCATATATCACCCATTAACATCACAATCCAATTGCAAAATGTGCCACCCGGATAATACCCCAACCTAAAAGTGAAAGAGAAACACAGAATGGTTGATCCTACCCAAAAAAAAAAGCACACACACATCCACACAAGATTGAATACCAGACGACGTTGCCAAACAATCTAAACCCAACAAAATTAAAAAATCTAACAGTGGTGGACCAAATACCAAGCACATACCACAAAAAAGGCATACAAAATCAGTATTAAACCCCAACGTTACAACCCCTAACTCTACGCTAGCAAACCCTATCAATAGGCCTCCCATTCCCAACTCCTTTTCAAATAAACATCGCTAACTTGGTCGTGGTGTCGTCATCTCCGCAACACCCATTCAACAATACAAATTCAACGTCTATTGGCTCTAACACCCAATCCCTCGTTCACACAATGTAGGGTTTCTGTATCCTAATGTGCCTCAATCTCACGACCTCTGGAAGTTGCAATGAAGAACATTGGAACCCAATGTCATATTAACTACGCAACAATTCAACATTGGGAATACATAATCTTTCCTACCCTGATAGTGTGAGATTCGATTGCAAAGGCGGGAAAACACAAAAAATCTATAGTGAGCTTGGTGTAAATGTGTAATTTCAGCCTATTGCAAAATCCCACATTCACCCTTTGTTTTCCACACACACGTGTTCTGCCCCCATCCCTTAAAGTAATTTCACTTATAACAGGACTTTTGGGTCCATAAGAAAAACCTAGGGACTAATCAGTTCACAAAATCTAACTTTAGCATTTATTGGTACTTCACCCAAACAAAAATGACTAAATAATATAATAAGGTGGGATGTTATGATTGTAAATGATCCAAATTAAAAATAAATAAATAGAATGAATCATCTTATTTTGAGCTCACATCAAAATATTGGACAATTCAATTATTTCCAAAATAAATAATTAGAAACATAAAAATTGAATATAAAATTAAACAGAACCCTTTTACATGAGATGAATCTCACTTTTTATTAATCCTACATCAATTTAGCCATATATTTTTGTGTATGTAGAATAATTATTGTTTACAAAAGTCAGTGACAATCTTAACTAATAAAAAAATATGTATAATTATTAGGGTTTAAATTAGTAAAATGGTAAATAATGGTTTTAGGTTATACTAACCAGAAATACCGGCGGTGCAGTAAACAAGGACGAAGATCATGCCACCGAACGCCCATGCAATGCTGAGGATGCCGACACCGCCACACTGGTCAGGGTTCTTAATGGGGTCAATCTGGCTCTTGTAGCCGATGAGGGTGAGGACAGTGATGTAGAGGAAGAGAAGTGTGGCTATGAACTCTGCAATGATAGCTCTGTAGAATGACCATTTTGTCAGCTCCACCACATCCACTAGCAGAGCTGGAGACGGGTCGTGGTAGTCCTTGGCTGAGAACTCCTGCTCTGTTACTACTGTTTCCTCAACTTTCTTTGCCATTCTAACAAAAGACCCTCTGTGTGTAGAGGAAGAGAAGTGTGGCTATGAACTCTGCAATGATAGCTCTGTAGAATGACCATTTTGTCAGCTCCACCATATCCACTAGCAGAGCTGGAGACGGGTCGTGGTAGTCCTTGGCTGAGAACTCCTGCTCTGTTACTACTGTTTCCTCAACTTCCTTTGCCATTCTAACAAAAGACCCTCTGCACGTAGAGAGAGAGAGAGAGAGAGAGAGAGAGAGAGAGAGAGAGAGTTAATAGAGGATGTGAAAGGTGAGGAAGAGAGGGGTAGGTATTTATGGAGAGAGAGAGAGAGAGAGAGAGAGAGAGAGAGAGATTGCGGGGAGAGAGAATTCTGGACCCTGTTTGGAGTGGTTTTCAAACCATAATTGCACCTCTTTATTTGCGTGAGATGTTTGTTTATAGTTTCCAAAATTAATTCTACACTCAGTTTTGAAAACTTTACCAAAGGCGAAAAAATTTGAACTAACCGATCGTTCGGCCAATTGACCGAAACAGTATAAATTTTTATTTATTTATTTATTTATTTTGTAATTGACATATGTTAATTATTATATATTCAAAAAAAATATTTTCTGAATTTTTAATTTTTTTTAATGTATTTTAATAGAATTTTGAGTTGCATATTTGGTTATGAGTTATAAGTTTTTGTATCAAATATCATATGTCACATCAAATTTTCCTATTCAACTCAAAAACTCTTTTGAAAACTCTTTTACCAAACAAATTTTCAATACTCAAATTATAATTCCAAAACTCACAAACTCAAAATACAATTCCTACTCTCAAATCATAGTTAGAAAGGTCTACCAAACACAACCTAAATGATTAACGTGAATCTTCAAAAAATTATGATTGAATAAGTTAACAATTTAGCCAAAAAAGAAAATGAAAGAAACCGGCCGTCCCTCTCTCTCTCTCTCCCGCTATATTTGAAATTTTATTTAAGGATATGAGCACTTAAACAATTAACATCCAAATTTAAAATAAAGGACAAGGTTATTGTATAATTTTCCCAAGGTTATATTGAGAGAATTTTCGAATTAATCTACTCAATGACTATTTAGGAAAGTTAAGGAATTTCACACTTTGACCTTTTAAAGTGAAAAACTTCTTCAAACATCACAAAATAAAGGAAATAAAATCAAGCGAATCAATTTTTTTATTTTATTTGTTTGGCTTTTTCTAGTGGTTGTCCAACCGTGTGGCAAAAAAATAAAAAAATTGAAGGATCTTTTCAACAAGGCAACAAATAGTACAATCAAACATTCACTAAATATTTAAATTTATTGAAGTAATTCAAATATCCTTGCCATATCTTTACACCAAATTTATTACTGGTTTCCTCTCTTGATATGTAGATATTTTTTAAACATGAATACTTTTTTCACTTAGAAAAATATTTCAAAAAATAAATATGTAAATCAGATTTATTTAAGTATGACTTAGAATCTATTACATTTGAATCTATACCATAAACTTCATTTTTAAATTACTTCTCGAGGTGGGTGCAAATTTTTTTTTTTCATTTTTAAAGAAAAGGAAGATTTAAACCAACTCTATATGTTTTTTTTCTTATAACAGTGATTAGTATATAACAATCAATTCCATTTTAAGATTGGGTTATAACAATCATTCTTGAAAGAATTTGTCCCTTGCTTCTTGATTGTATATAAGAAATAAAAGAAGTATAGGTAGAAAATAAATAGAAAAAGGCATATTTGGAAATAGAAAGTTTATTTATTTAAATTTTTTTGCTGTCATTTCCTTAATTTTGCATGTGGTCCTCGAAAACAGTAGACAGAAGAGCAATCGATGCGGCAAGACGCTTGCCTTTATTTAGTATAATTCCCCACTTTTACACAATACTGCCATTGCTCTTCCTGCACTCAAACTTTCCCTCACTTTCCCGAGAAAAAAAGCACAGAATCACACCAAACACACACAACAAGATACACATATTCTATATCATAGGAAACTTGGTGTTTTCTAGAGAGAGAAAGAGATGGGGGACAGCAACAGAAGGCTGTGTTCATCGTCATCTTCATGGTCTTCAAGGTTTATGTTGTTGTTTATGGTATCATTGATTGTGGTGACTGTGTCTGTGGCTTTATTGGGTTCAAAGAACTCTAATTTGATCTTCAATTCTTACTATCCTTGGCAACAGCAGTCCTCCTTGCCGCCTCCTCCTTCACCTTCTGCGACTATTGGATTCAAAGAAAACCAGGTTTTGCATTTTTTAGTTCGCGTTTCACACACACGTTTGTGTATTTAAAATTTGCGAGTACTCTGTGATATTGATATGCCTAATATATATATATATATATTATTTATTTCTCAATTATCTAATAAATGTGAATGAGCATGTCCCACTTCTAAAATTTAGACCACCACATAACTTTTCACATGATATTCTGAAACGAATAATTATCCGTGTATATATTTGTCTATTTAAAGATTTTATGATTATATATATACAAATATGTGGGTGCATACGTATAATTTTATTCTTATGTATGTGTGATGACTTTTTTATTTTTTATACATATATTTTTATTTTGGCAGTTTCAATTGTGCAATCATAGAAATAAATTTAAAAAGCTAGTAATTCTGCAAATTCCAAAAGAAAATAAAGGGTAATATATTAATTACATAAAATACAGGTGGAGAACAATCTCCTTAATGGTGAATTCCACAGTTTGATGTGTATAATAAAAAAATAAAAAAAAAATTGTAATTGGTTTGTGTCACTCTATTCACTAAAAAAAAAAAAAAAAAAAAAAAATTGATATGCAAATTTGCTAAGTAGAAAGAATACATAGTGTGAGAGCAGTAAAATAAGGATACGTTTTCGATTTTGGTTTTTAAAATTGGTCATGGCATTTATTTAATACAGTGATTTGAATGATTTTTTGTTGGACAGATAGCTATTGGGTTATCAAACAATTTAATTTTTTGTGTCGGTAATATAGTCAGGGATGAAATTCATTACTCCTAATTAATACAGTACCCCGTGGAAGATTCCTGATTATTTTGTAGATTCCACACTCATATGAGATATTTAGTTATTCATTTGATAAAAAATTTGAAATTTATAGCATTTTTAATTAATTTTTTGTGCTAGTAATATAGTTAGGGATAAATATCATTTTCATGACTATTGAATAGTATAGGCTTCGTTTAGGAAGAATGGTTGGGTGGGATTTGGCTAGGGGTGTAAATTTGGCCTAGCCCATGTCGGGCCTCGCAGGCTCCCATCAAAATTTGGGTTAGTTCGGGCCGATCCACGAACAAAAAAATTAAGCTCAGGCCCAGGTCCAGGGGTATTTGGGCCTTGGGCGGGCCTGACCATTTTTTTAAATTATTTTTTAAAAAAAATTTCTACTAAAATTTTATTATTTTCTATTAAAAAATATACTAGGCCTCGGGGCGGGGCGGGGCGGGCTTCGGGCTGGGCCCTAAGTGGGCTGATGGGTCGGGCTCCAAAACGATGGCCCAAGTGCTCGGGTTTGGGCCCAAGCGGGCCTATTTCGGGCCGCCCACGGGCCGCGAGTATTTTTAAACTCTTAGATTTGGGACTATTTTAGTTACAAAAAGACAAAATAGATTTTTTAACTCAATAAGACAATATCACATCTAACTCATAATCATTATATTCTTTCTCTCTCAAAAAAGTCAAAAGAATCCTTCCAAAACGAGACTATTTAACCCGAAAAAAATAGTCAAAAAGTCAACCCACTCCTCAAACGAACCCATAATAGAATTCCTCTATTTAATTTTAAGATTGAGAAAAAATGACAAAAAGGAAAGAAAAAAAAAATCGGTTCAGACAATTTTACCCATGGTGCTTGCTTATTTGGTCCGAGGCTCCTTGGTGTGCCTTTTTTTTAATTTAATTTAATTTTATTCTTAGAAGAAGATTAATTACGAATACAAAAAGAATTATATCAAATTCAATAATTATAATCCAACAATACATAATTAGAAAATCTACAATTACAATATATATATATATATATAATGGAAAGAAATAATCAAATCAATACAATAAAGAATTTTAAGGAAATTTAGTCAAAACTCTTCAATTGGATCCTTATTTAGTGAAAATAACAACTCAATTTATTTTGCTTTATAAACCCCCTACGGAAAAAACACATAATTGAGTAAAAACAAAGTAAAATATCTTTTTTTTTTTTTTTTCCATGGATAATCCAGTTACTGTTTACATCAATTTCGACGGTAATAAATTTTTTTTTAAGAATTTGATAGTCAATATAGATCTTATTTGATAGATCTTGATGAGAGGATTCTAAAAATATTAATTTTATTAAAAACCGACATTTACAACAAAAGTTATATTATTTTAAAATTTAATATTTTGATAATAGTGATATGTGTTGGATTTTTAAAAAAAAACTTTTTATACTGATTCTTAATACATTAAAATTTTTTTTATGAGAAAATTTACCAAATTCCCCAACTTTTAAATCAATGCTATAATAATAAAATTTTTGTATATTATTTAGCATAGCATCACTTTGATTAGTATTGTATCATTACGCAGATGACACGAAATGTGCTATGCACATGAAATAGAACATATTATTTTAATAATTTCTTAATTTTTTATGTAAACTTGTAGGCTTAAATTCTATTTGGATGAATTACACTCACCTCTTCTAAGCTTTAAAAAATATATATATATAATTAGTCCCATATTTTTGATATAATTATATTATTCTCTTTTAAATTTTTAATTCATATAACAAATAAATATATTTTTTTATCAATAATTCATTAGTTGTATTAATGAAAAAAATTGATATTATCATATATTTTCTACTAAAATGAATATTAATTTATATTTGTGTCATTTTAGCCTTATTGAAAAAAGTATCAATATAATTATATTAAAAGTATGAGATTGATTATATATATTTTTTTAAAATTCAGAGGAAATGAGTATAATTTACCCTTTTTATTTTGCATATTTCCATGAAAAATTCTGTGTGTTAAAATTATAGGAGTTCGCACCCCCAAAAGGATGGATCTAGGGGGGCGGAGGGGGGCGGCCGCACCCCCAAAAATTTGAAAAATATCATATATTATACTAGAAATTTTAAAATAATTTAAAATTATAGGAGTTCGCACTCCCAAATTTTTTTTAGATAATTTCAAAATTATATAGAGTAGTCCATCCAATTTGTAGTTTGATAAACATGTTCAGTGCTACTTGTGCAGTCATAAGAAACATAATTAATGATAGAAGCAAATCGAATCAACGAGCTGAGGCAGATGGAGTTTATGATTCCATTACATCTTTTGAGTTTGTCTTCATCTTACATCTTATGAGGGATATCATGGAGATTACTGATGATCTTTGCCAAGCTTTGCAAGTAAATCTCAAGATATATTAAATGCAATGCATTTGGTGTCTATAACGAAGATACTTATTTAAAAATTTAGAGAAGATAGATGGGTTCCATTGTTGGAGAAAATTAAATTATTTTCTAATGATCATGGTATACAGATTCCTGATATGAGTTGTCCTTATAAAGGAGGCCGAGGTCGGTCTTATTTTGAAAGAGATCAACTCACCATGGAACATCATTTTCGAGTTGATATTTTTATGGTTACAGTTGATTCTCAGTTACAAGAATTAAACAATAGGTTTAAGGAAGATGTAATGGAATTGCTTGTTCTTAGCTCAGCTTTGGATCCTATGGATGGTTATAGATCATTCAAAATTGAGGATATTTGCAAATTTGCAAATAAATTTTATCCCATGGATTTCTCCGAGCAAGAAAAATTGCATTTGAAATATCAGTTGGAAAACTATAAGCTTGATATTTCCATACTTCTCGAGTTTCAGAAGTTGTCAACCATTTCTGAGTTATGTCAATTGTTGGCAAAAACAAAAAAGTTGACAAGTTATCCTCTTATTGATAGATTGATCCGCCTTGTGTTGACTTTACCTGTTTCAACTGCTACATCAGAACGTGCATTTTCAGTTATGAAACTCATTAAGTCTAAATTGCGCAATAGGATAGAAGATGGTTTTCTGGCTACTTACTTGATTACGTACATTGAAAAAGACATTGATCGATGGTTTGATGTAGATTCTATCATCCATGCTTTTGATATTATGAAAGAGCGTCGAGTTCAATTGAAGATGCCTAATTTTAGTATATAAATGCATGTAGAAATAATTACTACTTTTTGTAAGTGAATATGGGCAAAAAAATATTCTCAATTGTATAATCATCTTTTGGTACTCAGCTATGTTGACAAGGAATATATAGTTCAATATTTTATCGTAACATTATTGATTTTTTCTATGTTAGTAGAAATTGGTATTGAACTTCAAGTTTTATTTGTTAGAGGTTAAACGTACTTTGCCCCCCAAAGTTATAATCCTGAATCCGTCCCTTCACACTCAAGACCCTGACAACACCCCTACTGGTCCTATTTATTGGAATGCCACTGCCTTTCACAGATAACCCATTTTTAACATTGCTTGTAAATCATAGTGGGATTTCTCAATTCTTTCTTCTTTTTTTTTTTTGTTTTTAGGTAAGTTATGCTGTTACTCCTTATAGTTTAATCCAATTGAAGTATTACTCGTTTTTCCGTAATTTCAATTTGAACCATGCAGTTAAAGTTTTTTTATAATGTAGTCTCTTTGTTATGTGTCGCTGACATTTTATACAAAAAAAAATCACGTGTAAAATTAAAGGAATCAAAGTGAAATTTAAAGAAACTATCGGAGTTGCGCCGGTAGTCTTTATAATTTCTTTTAAATTCTATTTTAGTCCCTCTAATTTTGCACGTGATCTTTTTTTAACGATAAGTGGTGGATGGACTAGATTACAATAAAATTAAAAAGTATGATTTAAATTGAAACTAGTAAAATTTCACTCAAACAAGAGAATCAACATTGTAATTTACCCTTGTTTTTTTCATCCATAAAAGGGATAGGATGAATCTTAAACTTGTACTTTCAGAGTAAATTGCCGAAAAAAATATAAATTGGATCAAGGTCACTAGTTTCACCAATAATTGAACTGTGAAATTATAATTCTATCATAAATATAATAAAAATTACGATAAATTACACTTATCACCATCAAAATTTTGTCCGAATTTGACTATTGTCCAACGTCTTTAATTGCGACAACTTTAACTAATGTTTCAACGTGATTCCCTTCTCACTGTCAAAAATTTAGACAAAATGCTCACATGACCACATTTTAGGTTTATTAGAAGAAGAAATTTGTTTAAAAAATTTTGGAATGGTTTAGTATGGTACAAAATATGGAATGGTTTATATTTCCTTTTCAAATTTTACAAAATATGGTATAATTAATTTTAAGTAATTAATATCCAACAGGTTTTTTAAAAAATATAATTTTAAAATAAATAAAAAAATTAACAATTTTAGGATGACGATTTGGAGGCCTTAGAGGCTTCCTCATTAAAAACCCTCTTTTACTTAATAGGTATATATATAGATATAGATATATATTATATTATATTTTAAAAAAAAGAAGCTATTTACCCTTCTACTGTTTATATATACACTTCATATTATGTTTATGGAGAAATTATAAAAAAAATTCTCAAGATTTGACTATTGTAACAAAACTAACAGTTGACTAGTACAATGCACGTGTTATTTTTTTTTTTTTTCAAAAAATAATTGACGATACAATGTCTGTTATAAAAGAATAATTTTAATTTTAATTATTTATTTTAATATTCTATAAATTGTTACTTGAATACATATTAATTTTAGTTAAATTATTTGTGTATTTTGATAATTTTAGTTCTATCGTATTGTAAAAATATGATTATCATATAATAATTTTGTATGATATATATTAAATTATAAAATAGTAAAATAAATAATCATTTTGATATTAAAAATAATAGTTAAATTAGAAGAAAAATTAGTAATATAAAATTCAAAGTAATTCCAACTATTTAATTTTCTTTTATATTCATTTGAAAAATAAAAATATGTAGAAATAGAAATTATATAAAATTTGTTAAAAAAATTAAACATAAATATGTTGTAGTTGGATTATCATATAACAATTTTATATGATATATATATATATATATTAAATTATAAGATTATAAAATAAACACTCTTAATTAAATTAAAATATCAACTATATAAAAGTAATTTAACAATGATTAACCAAGAAAGAATCATATAACATCTAAACCCAAAAAGAAAAAATAATTAAAGTATCCAAACAATCGATAAATCTGAGTGTGTGAAGTGTTTAATCATCTGTAATATGATATCAAAACATAAAAAAACTTATTGTTCAACAATTGAAAAAGTAACTCAAGCCGTAAATTCAAACTTTAGAAGTTCTTGGAGAGTATTGTTGTGTAGGTTTTTCTTCTTATGAATTATGATTATATAATACACGAGAAAATAAGAAGAAAAAAAAAAAGCAATTTAGTATTAAAAAAAAAATCCACTAACTTTGAAAGAATTAATTCATTATGAAAAATATATGAAAAAGAAATATTTGTCAAATAGAGTCCATATAAAATAGGTAAAGTTAGTTCAAACTCTCTCTCTCCCTATCTATCTCTAGATAATTGTAATATTTGTCTACCTATTTACAAACTAGTTCTGAATTGCTTTTTGTCTGTGTTTCTTTGTCCCAATGGAGGCCTCTTCTTGGTTTCTTAGGGTTTTGGTAGTTGTGATATTGTGTGGTACTGTCTTTCTTAAGAATGGTGGGGTTGTTGAAGCCTCACACAAAGTGTATATGGAGTACCAGTCTGTTTCTGCTGTTGAACTAGTTGTGATATTGTGTGGTACTGTCTTTCTTAAGAATGGTGGGGTTGTTGAAGCCTCACACAAAGTGTATATGGAGTACCAGTCTGTTTCTACTGTTGAACTCAATCACCTCCACAGAACTGGCTTCCACTTTCAACCCAAAAAGCACTGGATCAATGGTAAGTCCCCCTATTTCCAAAATAATCATGTTGCTATTTATTTCTTATTTCCTATTTATTTATTCATTATATGTGCAATTAAAAAAAAGAAAATATTTGGGACCCCCTTTTGGGAGATCCCCACCACCCCACAGTGATGTGGACCAATGATGTGTTTGTATTATTTTTTTTTTCTTTCTCTTTCTTACTTGGACCAATCACAAGTGAGTGGGGGTTGTGGGGTGATATTTTATGGAGGTCTTAAAAAAATATGCGTGTTATGAGTCAGTTGTGATTCTGTATGTCTGTTTTTGAAACTCTCTCTGTATATCTGTCCATATATGTCTGCTATTGTGTTTCTATGGAGATGGTTATACAAAGGTCGTTTATGAGAGGTAAATTTGGCAATATGAAAAAACCATAACATAAATATCAAGCCAAACTTTTATTTATAGAATAAATTATCAACATGTGTACTGTGTACATAATTTAAGAATGGTTTAATTAACAAAGTTTGTAATAACTGTATGATTTTTATAGAATTGTTCACTAGAATAATTTGTTACTGGTAATTTTGATATTGTGTAGTATTCTTATATGTTTTTGTTTTGAAGGCATGAGTGAAAAATCAGCCAACTCATTTTGTATGCATTTTTTATTTATATATCCTCTGGCTACCCCGGTTTCTGCTAAGGTTGGGACAAACTGATCATTTGCTCAGTCTTAATGATTTTTTGGATCAAAGGAAGACTTGGAGCCCGATCCACCCCAGATCTTCAGTGTTCATCAGAGAAAATGAAGAACAGCAAGGAGAGTGAAGGGTTAGGGATGGTTTTGGGTGCCTATGTCCTAAAACCTACGGGTGTAGTGCCCTAATATGCGTAACACCAAGTGAAATAACAATAAGAGGGGTTGAAGAACTTACCAGTGGAGGGTAGTGGCTTCTTCCTCGAACACGAATTCAGTAATGGCAAGAAAGAAAGGGCAGGAGCTCTGGATCAGCAAGGATGAAGGAAAATCAGTAAAGATGAAATGAAGGAGGAAATGGCGTATATAAGGGAGGAAGACCGCCAAAAATTTGAATCTGAACGGACGTGACGTTTGGCTGCTCGAGGCCAATCAACGCACGACACGTGTCCCTATTGACGGCGGCGTCAGCACTGAAGAGACAGGATGGTGAATCGAGGCATCGACCGGGCAAGTTTTGAAGACAGGCATGTTAACTAGCCTGGTCACCGTATTACAAACTGAGGACCGTGGAAGTGTTACTCCGGCCAGAATAGGTAATCTCAGTCATGCTTGCGTGGACGGAATTAAGGGGCAATTGAGAGGGAGATTTATGATCTGGATTGGGCCGTGGTAACGGCCGGACAAATTTGGGCTGAACAAGATTGGGCCGAGGTAGCGCGGGCCTGTCCGGAAAGGGTTTGCTTGGTCAAGGCGAGGCGTGGTTGGACCGAGATACTTGGGTTCATGGTATAGAGGCCGGTTAAGTGAGATGCCTGGCGCTAGGAAAGGCATGGATGTTCCACGGCTCAAGAGTTAGCTCGGCAGGAAAGCCCACAGTTAAACTAGCACGAGCTGTCCCGAGCTCGGCTATGACCAGGATGCAATCGAGCTCGGTCGCTATTGAATATGGCGAGCGGAGCGCTCTGGCTAGCTGTACAGTATGGCCATTGATAGCTGAGAAGCTTCAGCCCGGCTGCCGAGCTCCCAGTAGAGTGGGCTAGCAGTTTGGTTAGGTGGTGGTGGTTAGCAAGATTTGTGCTGACAGATGGGATAACAGCACCACGTGTTGAGGAACTAGTGGGAGTAGATTTGGGGTGCAGAAGGTATATAAGCATGTCTGCGCCCCCCATGCTGGGACATGTTCATTTGGTAATATACAAAAACTCTAAACACTCTCCCCTCTCTCTATCTATCCCCTGGAGTGTGTACTAACTTGATCGTCGGAGGAGTTTTCCGGCCACACACCGCCGGGTAGCTCACCGCCGTTGTGCTCGCAGGTCGATCGGACAGATAGTAGCTTGGAAGAAAGGAGTACGGGCTTGCCTGAATATTTGCTCCCCGTACAATTGGCGCCGTCTGTGGGAAGTTGACAGACAAAACCTTGTCTTCCAGGCTCATCTGATCGCCCCCCATGGCGAACAACAACGATATTCCGTTGTCTGCCATCGACGGAGTTACCCCGGAGTCAGGCAGACGGAGAGAAGGACATCCTGCCATCCCTCCTATGGCGGACCTGGAGACTTCTCCAGGAGGACACACGCAAGACGCGCAGGATAAGTGCAGAAGGAGCTATGGTCACTCACGGAGTCCAGACGGACACCGGCGGCGAAGAGAATCGCACGCCCGGCGTCTGGAGCACAAGCTTAGGGACCAAGACGCCATCATCCGGAGAATGGCGGCGGAGATGGAGGATCTTAAGAGGCATGTCAAAGGGAAGGGTGTAGCTGGAGTGGGAGACCACAGTGAGCGCACCCAACTCCGCCGTTCAAGCAGTTAGAGCCAGCGGCACACTCCATCCATTTCTATCACCAGAAGTTACAAGGTTGGAGATTCCGACGCACACGTACAGAGGTCCAGCGTGCAAGACAGCACTTATCAACTCTTACGTCCGGTGACGACGTCGAGGTATTCCTATTCAGCTTGCTTGGAGGACTTGCGGGTAGTCTTGAAGGAACAGGCTCGCCGGTGGGAAGCTCAGAGAGTGCCAGCGTTCCAGCGGTTGTCCTATGGAGGACACGCCAGTGAAGAGGTCGGAATGCCTCCACCCCACCCAGCCGCGCCTCTCCTTTTAGACACAGACTTGGCAAGGTTGAGCGCCACCCCTTTTTCCTTGGAGATAGAAACAACACCGCTCCCAGCAGGGTTCCACCAGCCAAAGTTCATGCTCTACGACAGAAAGACCGATTCCTACATGCATGTAAGCCACTTCCGCTAGGTCATGGCCAGATATAGGCGAAATGACGCCCTTATGTGCCTTATCTTCCCATCAAGTTTGGGCGAGCTGGGTTTGAAATGGTTTGAGCGGTTGCCGGAGGGGAGCATAGAAAAGTGGCACCAGTTGGCGGAAGCCTTTGTGACGCGCTTCAAAATCAACACCAAGACGCCAAAGGAAGTTGACCAGCTTCTCAGTGTCAAGATGGAGTCAAGCGACACGCTCAAGGCATACAACTCCAGATACTGGGAAACCTTCAATGAGATCCTGGATTGCCCGGTCAACCTTGCAATTACACAGTACAAGTGGTCTCCCGGTCGGACATAGATTGCGGGACTCACTTACAATGCACCAGCCGACGTCTATGGGCCAGCTAATGCAGCGCATCAATGAGCACATCCGAGTAGAGGATGATGTGGCGTCATCTACCGCGAAGGCAACTCTGGTAGCAACAGACAAGAGGTCGGCTGGCAAGGTACACGCGGTCGGACAGGAAGCCAACCGTTCAAACGATCACGCTGAAGAGTCAGACCGTGGCTCAAATCGCAAAAACCGAGGTAGGGGTCGTCGAAATGACTGAGATGACTACCCCCGGGATGACGTAGCTGATGCAAACCGAAGGTTGAAGGCCAGGACAGGCATCACCACGGTATTTAAGATTCCAATTTATCGTATACTTAGTGGAATCCGTGACGAGGATTATGTTCGGTTTCCTGCTAAGTTAGGCGATGCACAGAAGGGCTTTAATCCGCGGTACCGTTGCACGTTTCACCGGGAGCGCGGCCACCAGATAGAGGACTGTTTGCCTTTGAGGCAACATTTGGAAGAGCTGGTCGCAGCTCGGCACTTGGACCTTTACATTGACGGGGGCGTGAAGGCACATCAAGCCTCGGTCGATCAGCATGCATCGGGTGACTTTGACGCGCCCCCATAAGGAGTTGTTAATGTCATACACGGCATTGTGGAGCCGGCGCATGTGTGTGAGCTCCGTGGCATGATAAAGAAGGCAGAACACATGAGGGAAGTTTTGTCGGTCTAGCCTGCCATCAAGAGGGGGAAAACCGAAGAAAGAGACGTGATCAGTTTCTTTACAAGGGATTTGGAGCGCATTCAGACGCTGCACAACGATGCCTTAGTAGTGACACTCCACGTCAAAGACTTTGATGTCAAGCGCATCTTGATCGATCAGGGAAGCTCGGTCGAGATCATGTACCACGATGCTTTCAAACAGCTCAAGCTCTGAGATACAGACTTGGCTCTGGCGACTTCACCGCTGGTCGGTTTCAACTCGCAACCAGAATGGCCTTTGGGAAAAATTATCCTGCCGGTCAAAGCGGGATCCGTGGTCAAACAAGTGGAGTTCTAGGTATTGGGGGTGCCATCTACTTATAACCTGATCCTTGGAAGGAGATGGCTTCACGCTATGCAAGCCGTAGCGTCGACCTACCATTAGGTGATGAGATTCCCCTCGGCTATGGGGGCAATCGAGGAGATCTGGGGCGATCAAGTCATGTCAAAGCAATGCTTCGTGGCAGTGAACGGGAGCTGAGCTACCAAAGGCTTCGTCCAAATGATAGAGGGACCGGAGGACCGGGGAACCCTTGACGATGTGGGCACTAAGGCCGAGGACAAAGCCGTCGAGGAATTAGTGGAAGTACGAATTGATACAGAGAATCCGGACAAGTTCTTCTTGCTCGGCTCAAGCCTTACCACCCAAGAAAAGACTGAGATGGTTGAGTTTTTGATGGCCAATATCGAAGTCTTCGCATGGTCGCCTGATGACATGCCCGGCCTCGATCCAAGTTTTATTTGTCATCACCCCAACATCTTCCCCGAAGCCAAGCCGGTCATTCAGCGAACAAAGAGATCGACGCTACATCACGCCGAGATAGTTGCGGAGGAAGTGAGGAACTTGCTTGAGGCACGAGCAATTCAGGAAGTGCACTACCCTCGGTGGATTTCAAACACAGTTGTTGTACCAAAGAAGAATGAGAAGTAGCGAGTTTGTGTCGACTATAAGACCGTCAACCGAGCTTGCCCAAAAGATAGCTTTCCACTGCCTAGAATTGACCAGCTTGTGGACTTAACGGCTGGACATAACAGGCTCAGTTTCTTGGACGCTTACCGCGGCTACCATCAGATTGCCATGCATGGGCCCGACCAAGAGATCACCTCCTTCATGACTCCAAAGGGACTCTTCTGCTACAGGGTCATGCCTTTTGGCTTAAAGAACGCCGGGGCCATTTTCCAAAGGATGGTGACCAAGATGTTCGCTCCCTTGTTAGGCCGGACAATGGAGGCTTATATTGATGATATGGTGGTTAAGAGCCGGCATCAACGAGACCATTTGTCTGACTTGGCCGAGATGTTCACCATCCTCAAAAAACACAAGCTACGCTTGAATGCGTCTAAGTGTGCCTTTGGTGTGGGATCTGAAAAATTTCTGGGCTTCTTAGTCACAAACCGAGGCATCGAGGCAGACCCCACACAAATTAGAGCCATGTAAGAATTAAAGCAGCCTAGCTCGGCTAAGGACGTGCAACATCTGGCCGGAATGGCTGCCGTGCTTAATCGATTTAAAAGCCGGTCATCAAATCGCTGTCGCCCCCTTTTTTCAAGCTTTAAAGTCAAAGTTCTCCTGGGCTGACGAGTGTGATCGGGCTTTGGCCGAGCTCAAGGAGTATGAACAAGATTACTATGGAAGAGTTGGTGAACATTGTTCTGACTCATAGCTCTAAGATGACTAGCATGAATGAGCCAGCTTCAACACAACCTAGACTCTTAATCATAGACAGACTTGCGACCTCAACATAAAAGGATGAGCTTGGTTTGTCTATTTGTACGCATTGGCTTAATTCACTCCTAACCTCCCTAGACACTGCAAAGAACACATAATGAAAACTTCCTGGTAAGGGCTGTACAAGGGAACGAGAATGTGGTTTGATAAGAAAGAGTTTGGAAGTGTCCCACTTAGTTAACAAACATCGAGTTTGGAGTCGAGGCAGCATGGATAGGAGACTATTGAAGTGAAGAGACTGGATTGGCAGCCCTGGCTTAACCTATGATCCAAAAAAGACTCAAAGTGGTGTAACTGGAAAGGTGTGAAACAACGGATTATGATATATTACCTAGGACATTAGCTTCCGCCATCCTTTCCTTATTACTCCTCACGCGTGTAATATTACCTTACCTCTTGCTCGTCTTGCTCGTTGGTCTTGGAGAGTGAGACTATTGCTCACGTCCCGCTCAAGCTATTCCTTCTATGGGGCATTTCCTGATCAAGAGATCACCAGCAAGAATCTAAGGTTGTGACCCAAAAATACGGGGCTGACACATTTCGTTCGCCTTCCGGTCCGGTGTGGTCGTATGAAGGGAAAGAACTTTATTACTATACGATGCACCTAGTCTTGAAATTTATACCTTGACGACTTTAAGGAGTAGCCCAGCCTATTTGGGGTACGAGTGGCGCTGTAGCTAGGCTAGCATGTTCTGTGGGAAAGCCTTCTTCTACTGCCTATCCAATCCAACATTTGCTCCGAAAGAGGAGTTTCGGGGTGACTTATCGGAGTTGTCGGAGTAGCAATAGCAAGCGGTAGCCGTATCAGCTCAGCCCAGTAAAGCAGCTGTTAAAGACGAGTTGATCTTTCCCGCCGCGTAAGTCGCAAGTCTTAGTGGATCTACATGTCAGTTGGGAAAAGGTGTCCCTTCTCCGTCTCCGTGTGCTCCTAGCTCGACCTCATCTCCATCGCATTGAGAGAGACTGCCTTCTCCGCTTCCTCGAAGAGGGGTATTCTGAGCGCAGAAAACCTTACCAGCCCTTTTCATATGTCAAGGGTATGGAAGAGGGAGGTTTGTTCTGCTAATTCAGTTTGAGGGTCTGTGGTAAGCAGAATGGGGAATGGAAAAAGTATAAAGAAGAGGCTTTTTTCGAAAAGTGGGGATGACAGCGTGTGAGAGAAAGAACTACGTTTGAGACTTGAAGTGAAGTGGGGTTGTTCTTATTGTTTTTTTATTTCTATAGGTGAGGCTTTTTTGGAACTCATTCATAGGAGTTTTTTTTTTCCAAGTGAATTTTGGGATATTTTGGCCCTCTGTTCTAAGCTAAAGTGAAAGAGGAAGAAATGGGGCACATAATAGGAATAGGTTCTTATTTTATATGTTTCATAATGACTTCCCAGCACCGGAGGAATGATGCTTAACCAGCCCTACAGACAGGAATGGGGTTCCAGTTCCGCCCTTGTCCTGTATCGAAGGAAATCCTTATAATTGCTCTAAAAAGAAGGCTCGAGCTTAGACCTGAAAACGAGAGTGAGAAGGTAACACATCTGGTAGCAAAAGGCTTTTAAGACGCGTTGATCAAGAAAAAGGGAAATGGTCATATAAAGAAAGAGATTGAATGAAGCGTGAGACACGAATCAGTCTTTCGAAAGAAGGGGCGCCTCATTCAATTTCCATTAAGAAAGGAACCCCGGTAAGAAAGGAAGCCTAGCAGGGCATTTGAATCTACAAAGAAGTCCCAGCATGAATGAAATTCATTAAAAGCGAGGAACTTTTTAGCCCTCATCGACAAGACGAGAAGATTGACTTAAGATTCCGTTTGGTCGCTTAGCTATCTCACCTAGGCAGTGAAGGAAGGGCGGTATGGGGACGGTTTCTCCTTTGCAACGCTCGAGTGCTTTAGCCAGGCATCACTCGTGGAAGCGAAATCATCAACTTTGGAATAGTTTCGAGAGCTTATACTTAGAATCTAGCTTTCGGAGTAGTGGAAAATAGCATAAATAGGGGGTTCGAGCTATCAGGCATGCGAAAGGTAATGTACTTCACCTTGGCTGACCCGAGTAACCAAATGTTGAACTTCGACCAGGGTTGAGTTTGTCGAATCGATCGACTAAGGAGGATGACAATGAATTCTTGTTCCGGACAGCGGCGGGGGATGGTGTAGAATTCGAACAACACCCGTTTACGTCTTTGTCTTTATCTAATTTTCAAGACAGTGCAGCCGTTGCTCATCATCCGCACGCCCCACTATTGGTCGTGCTTGGTACTACTAAATGGGCGTTCTCCATTAGGTAAAATCGACTCCCTTTAAAAGATCTACTGATAAACGTAAAGTTAGAGAGAAGGTGATATGATTTTTGAAGAAAACAAAAAGTGGTATAAAAAAAGTTATGATACTCATTATGATATTTCTCCAAATGAGGATCATCATATGGAACGCGAGGTTCTATTTCATCCCCTCTTTCATCCAGCAGTTTTATCCAATCAAATCTTATCATATGCCAGATGTTATGGCATCTAATATTATAAAGCAGACTCTCTATGGATAGTGGTTCAGATATTATCAATAAATTTTGTTTTTATCATTCTTGTGTATCTTCTGCTCTTCTTTCTGTTGTTTTAGAGCTGTCTGGGGCTTTATCTGGAAGGAGAAAGCCTGTGTTATAGAGGAAGTCCAGTCCGCTTCAAGAACAATACATGTTCTAGTTTCGGACAAAAAACAAGGACACTCTTGGATGTTTTCCGTGGTCTATACATGGGCTCAAGCTTGCCATCGGCATGAGACGTGGCAGGAATTCACTGAGATAACAAATTCTATCTCTCTCCCATGGTTGGTCATTGGGGACTTTAACACTCTTCTCGATCTAGCTGAGAAAAGAGTACCCCTATCTCAAACTGAAGCCTTTCGGACCAGCACGGATTAATGTGGACTTCATGATCTTGGCTCCTCGGGCAATCCTGAAACAGAAAGGGAAAAGTCCTCCACCGGAGCAGGGCTGGATACCGAAACAGAAGAACCGACTATAGGCAAAATCATGCTCATAGGAGCAATGCTTAAAGGACTTAAGGGTTCAGAAGACCCTGGGCTCTAGCCGAAGCCTCGTCTGCAGTACCACTTGTATCGGGTTCTGACACAAGGGTTGATATTTCTGTCGAAACAAAGAGACAAGTGTGAATCCTAAATCACGAAATACCAGCAAAGACGTGATTCTATATTCACTTTCCGAAAAGGATGGGAAGAGGTTTGGTGCTACTTTGATTGCTACTTCTACCAGAGCTGGGACTAAAGCCTCTGTTACAGCAACTTCAGTCTCCAAAGCCCCGGATAGGGAGAGCGAAGCCTCCCCAGAGCCCAGCAAATCTCCTACAAAATTAACAGGAGTCAGCAAAATATAAGTATATGCTACGATAAAACCTAATATGTAAATTGTTAAGAAGGCAGTTACCAGATGGCGAGGGTTTGAAGTAAGAATCTGACGAAGAAGAGGCAGGAAAACCCGGGGGTGCATTCTCTCCCAGAAAGATGGGAGATTCTTGCTCCTCAAGGAATAGAACCCTCATCACTTCCCAATCTTCTATGAAATGGTCGCCTAATGAACAGTACCAATCAAAGGCGATCCCTTCGAGGGAGAGTGGAAATTGCCTAACGCATAATGAAGAATTGCCTGCTGTAGGTCCACATTGTCGGAGGAACCTTCTTATGTGTTCCCGCGGATCACCAAAGCCTCTGTATTGGACGAATCTTGGTAGTTGATACCCCTCAGGGAACGGACTGTCGTATACCTCTGGAGGGTGTATGTGCATCGGTCTGAAACCGCCCATTTATCTTTGGTCAAGGGCCAATTCCAATATCTGATCGGACTCCCCTTCGAAAAGGTCATAGTCTTCGACAGTTTCATTTTCATATTCCTTCCACTCTCGCATGTCAATATGTATTTCCTCGGATGCGTAGAAGGCTCGATAAAACTTTTTAGCGAGCACGTCCCAGCTTGATATGGATCGGGAAGGGAGATTGAAATACCAATCCAATGCATCTTCCCTGAGGGATAATGGGAACTGCCTCAACAACAAGGATTGGTTTCGGATGGCGGTGCTGCATCGGGCCAGGAAGAGTACTTGATGTCTTCTTGGACATCCCACCATGCCTAGGTATCTATCAAAGTGTGGAATTTCATATCCCTGGGGAACTCTGTCGACCCAAGCCAGATACGGGTGTCTCAGCAGATTCTTTTCCGAGACAAAAAGATCTGCTGGCACATTTATTCCTCTTAGTGCAATGGTGACATGGGCATGCTGGTTATCGATTCTGGCCGCCTGAATCATGGCCTTTTCGCTGTCTAGGGGGCTTTGCGTCACATTCGCCTGAGCTGACTCGAAGTCGATATTTACTGTGATGGTATTGCATGATAGTATTTCAGGCTCTTCCTCGGAGTTAGCCTGCTTGAACCACTCCTTCGGGAGATACTCAAAAAATGTGATAGGTTAAGGAATTTGTTGTTCCAAAACCTCAAGGCTGGCTTTCTTTTCTTCTTGTTCTTCTTCTTTTTATAGGCCCGCCTTAACCTTAAAGAAGAGATTCGAGGAGAGGTTGAGTATAACATGACTCTAAAGCCTCCCCCCTCCCGAGGTCAGAGCTTGCTATAAATCTAGAGAGAAGACGAGACCAAAGAAGCAGCTGCACCTAGAGTCTGCATCTTAGCGTCTGCGTCTTGTGCCTAGCTTCCTACTAGCTACAGGCAAAGAGCGGATAAAACAAGAGCTCCTGCGGATATATCAGTTGCAGCTGCCGTTGTTAGTTCCATAGCCTAGCTACCATCCAATCTATTTTGTTTTGTCTTAATTTACGACCACCCTCAACGCGTTAGGGAGTAACGTCTAATAGTTTCCTTTGCTTTCTCTTTTGAGGGTTATATCAAGCAAAGACAGAAGGGAATGTATGATTTGTAGTAAGCTAGCGATGATGGATTGCTTTGAATCAACATCACTATTACTTTACGACTTTCTCCTTGCTATAGGTACGAGCGTACCTTCTTTCTTTATCGGAATATAGGACTATATTGCTGTTCATATATATCCCTTCCCAAACCGCAGCACAGGCACGTGAGCGAGGGCTCGTTACCAGCTCTGATTCTCCTCCGGGGGGCTCTTCGGGGGGGGGGGGGTAAACACAGCTTAAACTCCCATTACGTGACGGGGCACTTCAACCTTTAAAGCCACAATTGAGCTAGCGGCAATGAAAAGTCCTTAAGGCCGGCAAGCAATAGTAGCGGCAGTTCTTTGTTTGCCCTATGACCTTCTTTGCCGTAGTGCGTTAGCACACTCGTTTTGAAGACTCCCCATCCATTCGATCGTCTTTCTATTCACAACGAGAAGTGGGCTAGCAGGTGCATCTGCCTACCCCACCTCTGAGCACCCTTATGGTATAGCCATTCCCCTATAAAACTCCAGTGAAGAGTTCTTTTTAGTTTCGATCTTAGTTGTTTAGTGGTATAGTAATAGGAATGGAAATAGCATCCCTGAATGCGTGAATGAAGATCTCTCTCCGTATGATCCATATTCAGAGCGGGAGCTATCTATCTCCGAAAGTTCTGTCTGTGACACCAATTAGTATTCCTTGCCGAATGGGACGCGCGCTTGGAATTCCATCGTGTGACGACTCGCCTCAAGCGAGACATGTATTGCAAAACTAAACTATCGTTGAGCTTCAAACAAAGAGCAGGCATACTTCTCTCTCTATGGAGCAGCTCATGGATTAGAGGGCGCCCCTAAGGAGGAGACCGGTAAAAAGGATTTTGTTTCCATGGCTTGGTATACCATATTCTTGGCTTTATCCAAACGGGTAATCCCTATACAGGCCTGGAGCCTTCAAAAGGAGTTGAGTGTGTAGATTGACTTTGATCAGTTCGCCAGTGATGCAAGTAAATATAGGAATGCTCAAAGATATGGGTGCAGGCTCAGGCGGGAATATCAAGTGGAGTTTCGTCGATTTGCAACTTCAAACAGTAGTTTGCGTGGGCCCGAGCAACTTAGTGAAAGGCCTCCCCTACCTACAACTATTCTCAGCCACTGCCCACACCGATGGTTGCTCTTGAAGACATCGACGACTTGAGGGAGAAGGCCACGTTCACTAAAGGGGCAGGCATGAGCTACTCATTTCATTTTGGACTGGAGAGCCCCGTCTATATGCCATATAGCTCGGCTCTTCCTAATCGTATAGGTATCCCGGGCCTTAGCACGGAGAGAATGAGGCATGCCTAACCACTGCTCTTACCTCAACTCCATTCCCTCTCCGGATCAAGGCAATAACTCATTTTTTTCTGACCCCATTCGTGGTGCACATCGGACAGCAGCCCTGGTTGTAGACCAAAGAAGTCTTTCTGGAGCATCAGATATCTCTCTTACCAATGACTCTCCTTTGAAGTCGATCATTGGCCCCCGGCTATCCCGTCAATAGCCCCCATCCTCCTCATCTGGTCGGAGACAGGTGTCCCTTCATGTTCCTTCCAATCGATCCCAAAATAATGGCGAAATCCATTCCCAAAAATTCGACTGATCCATGCTATTCAACAACTTTTGGCCCAGCAGGTCATCCATCCCCCTGACTTGCCTATAATCCTCCTTCCTTTCGGGAGCCGGCCTGGCTCTTTAATCGATGCCGGGAGTAACGCATTATCCCTCCCATGCTCATCTGGTGGCCTCTTTATGGAAGATGAAGCTCTTGAACCCAATCCCCTACTTATTATCAATCTCTCCTCGGGAATATGATTCCTGCTATCATCCTCTTCGCCTGTCCTTCTACTCCCCGATATCCCCAAGTGGCTAATAAAATGAGACTTTACTATTATGGATACAAGATGAAACTAGAAATTGAATCATTTGGGCACACAGGGTCAGCCACCTTGCCTGGACTGGAGGTGTACGATCTAGACTTGAATTCTTTAATTACTTCAATTGAGTCGGGCAAAGAGTAAGGAATCGCCCCATCTTTATAAAAAGGGGGCAAGTGGAACTCAAATGGCCCGATCCAACTACAATGGGAGAGGGAGTGAAACAACCGTAACTACCTTTTTGCCATACCGTTAATAACATCTTTTATACGATTGGAGGTGGGGACATAGTAGCCCAATAGGCCAAGGAGCTATATTTTTTTATTTTTTTAGTGCATTTCCGTCCCTCGAAGAGGGACGTCCACTTATTCTATGCATAGACGACATTTTCCTCCCGCATTGGGTGATCTCAAGCTCTCCACTTTGTTATATACTTAACATTCTATGTTCAAATATCTCACTCAACTTGAAAAGCAAACATTTCATTGATTACGGCTGCTCCAGTTTGCTTAAGCGGTGTGATCTCTCTATCTCCTTCCACGCCAATGAACACTACTAAGGGTGATCCAGGTCCCCCTTCTCTACGTTCAACCAGGTGCCAAGGTTGAAGCTGAAGCCAAAATTGAGTTTAAGGCTAAAGTGGGTGGGCGAGCAGATGGACTAACACGTGGATAGGGAAGGTTGTGTCGTGCACTCGGCTTTGACTCCGAAGGCCGACCATAAGTGATTGGAAGTAGCTTAGGCTGACGAGACCATTCGACCGATAGGGAGATGTAGTTGGGGAGAGGAAGTGGGTCCACCTGTTGATTCGAAGAACCCCAAGTTTGGAAGGATGGGCAACTCCTTCCGAATACATATTTACAAAAAATAGGTATAGAAGAAATAGTTATAAAAGAGTGTAGCTCCGATCCTGATTCTTTAATAAAATTTAATCACCCGGTTATCTTGGTCTGTATCCTAGATCTTATAAGGTGTAAGATCCATATCCACAGCCATCTGATCTGGGATCTT
>JAXFYN010000252.1:77500-165000 GCA_036172215.1 Camellia granthamiana | reverse complement strand
CAAGATTCTCCACTGCTGCCCCCCGTGGGAGTCCGGGTCATGTCTCAGTCCCAGTGTGGTTGATCATCTGAAAAGACCAGCTAAGCATCATTGGCTTGGTCAACCTTTACCTGACTAACTACCTAATACTACGCAGGGCTCATCAAACAGCGCTTTTTAGCTTTCTTCAAGATTTGGCCCAAACTGTTCGGCAGATTCCCACGCGTTACACATCCATTCGGCACTTTGTTCTCAACTCTTCCCACCTCCTGGGTGAGACAAGCTACCTTTAGCTAGTAGCCTCTTTTCCTTCTGCCCAGCTCCCCGAAAATAACGTTCGACTTGCATGTGTTAAGCATATAGCTAGCATTCCTTCTGAGCCAGGATCAAACTTTTCTTTTGAGTATGATTGGGCCCTACAGTGGTAGAACCTAGTGAACCGGGCGTACTACTTCCCAACCTTCTGTGGACCTTGCTTTTCTTATGATTTTTGCTACTTTGTTTAGTTTAGTGATTGATATCTTAGAGAGTCTAAGCCCGTAAGCCGTACCCTATGAGGTCTCTGATCTCGGTGAAGGGAAGTGAAACGTAAGCGAGGAAGAAAAGAAAACGAAGCTCAGACAGCATAAGATCAGCAGAAGTGGGAGAAGGGAAAAAGGGGATAAACAAGCAGGAATGGGCTAAGTTCCACCCTTTCCAATATGAATATGAGCTAAGCTAACCGAGTCCTCTCTTCCGTCCTTTATTGAGGAATTCTTAAACCTTTCTTTGCCTTCCCGCCGTCTGTACACTCGCAGAACATAGAACTTCAAATGATTGAACTTCTATTTCAACAACTTCTCAATTCAGTTAAGTTAAAGGAGTTCCTATCCCTAGCTGACGAACAGCTCAACCAAGGCTTCCTCTTCAAGATTCGACCCATTGCTAGATGCGAGATCGGGCACTGCAGCCTTTTCATACTTTCCTCCTGAGTCTGATGGATGTGCACCTTCCTTGACTTCTACATTACGAATAGGTGCTTCCAACAGAAAACATCCGGAAATAGACTACTCCCATATCCTACGCTAAAGTGGAAATATCCTACTCTGAGGCCAAAGAGAGAGACTCACCTTGGTGATGCCAATCCTTGATAACAAGAACACACAAGCACATGACTAAGAGGGCGAAGGGCCTTAAACAGAGAAAAGGAAGTAGTACACTAACAGGGAAATAGAGAAGTTCGCCCTCCCCACCTACACGAGGGGGATCGCTCTATCCGTTTCGTCTCCTTATTTACGAATACTTCCTGCTAACTAATCTCATTTACTAGCTATTCTATCTTGAGCAATAAGACAATGTAACATGTAGATAAATTGATATAAGAAGATAGTCCGAACCCCCTAATGCAACCCAGTTACCAAAAGCGGGAGAATCTTCGTTACATGCCATGCGTAGGATAATTAAGCGTAGGATATTTGATCGATTATCCTACGCATAGCTAGGTTTGAGAACCCAAAGGGAAAAGGTCAAGGGTAGACGAAGAGAAGTGCCTAAACAGGTGAGTGAGTCCTGCAGGTGATTTCACCCCAGAGACAATGAGTTCGATCATTTTCGACACGAATCAAGGGCTGAAGAGCTAAACTGGTATGAAGTGGGGCTTCGGGCGTAGCAAACCAGAGAGGAAGGGCAAAGGCAGGGGTGAGCCCAAAGGCACGACCGAAAAGGTGGATAATGTTTTCAAACCAAGTGATCAGACGATGTGCAGTCGATGTTTCCTGTTATACCGGAAGGAAAAAATATCTGTTTCTGTTAATGAAAAAGACCGGGTTTTGTAGCTATAGCTCGATCGATGTGAGACTCCAATACCAGATTCCTTCATCCCAAAGGCGGGTGTCTGGTTGTGTGGATCAAAACTGGATTTCGGAATCTCATAGATAGTGGCAGAAACCCGATTGATCGGTGACAGGCTTTCTAACTGAGACCTGAACCACGCCTTTTCATTAGCTCCACGAGAAAGAAAAAGAAGAACCAGCGAGAGATTGACTTCGAGGAAATCGGGAAGGCAGGGCGCGCAAGCATCCACCCTTTTTTTTTTGAGCTCGAAGGTGCCTTAGCCTTAAGGTAGCCCACTTTTTTTCATACACAAAGGAGTTCCATCAAGCAAAGCAACATATCTCAACATCGAAGTCAAAGGTGGGCATGCAGGTCCATCCTAACAACACGAAAAGAAACCAGACTTGATCGTCTGAGTAGTCTGATATAACATCTACCAATGACGAAAACAGCCTTTGCCTTATTGAGTTCAAAGAAAAGAACAGGAAAGCCAGCACGCTTGGGGAAATAGAAAGAGGGTCTTTGGAAGGCCAACGTTGGTTGGGCAGTATGATAATCTCGTAGTCGAATATTTCTTTTTATATCACTGGCTTTCCTGACTTTCAACTGACTCTGCTCCCTCTGCTTCTGGAACTATAAAAGGCTTGGGGGGAGAAACCAAAGCCCCATTCGCCTAGCTACAGGAGCTACTATCAAGAGATGGCGAGATAGAATCTATTCTTAGCTCTTCTAGCGTGTTATAAACCTAAAGGAAAGGAGTTACATCCTACTCCCAAAGGAAAGAAGAAAGCCAGCCAAGAAGAGAGCTACTAGCAGCTAGGGTAGAGGCACAGACAGCTACGAGAGCTACTAGAAATGGAAGCACTTAGCACAGTTGGGAGGGAAGACTACTTCTGCCAGAGTGCTCGAGCCAGAGAGAGTTGACGTTTTTTTAACGTAGAATTCATGTTCAAAGCAGACTGTCTTCATGCTCAATCAGTAGCAAGTTGACTTCATCCCCGGGGGACCGGTCCAGTAGAGGACCCTTTGGGCGGAAACTACTCTGTTATCTTGCATTCCTCATTCGCATTAGAGACAGACAAGCTTGATTATTCGAAAAAGAGCTCTAGAAGTTCAGCATTCTCAATTATGTAACAGAGGTTCTCTCATCTCTTAAAATATTTCGAAATTGAGAATCGTGAGACTCGCCCAACCTAGTAAAGGGGCTTGAATCGGTATTTTGTTTAGGGATAAACCCTACTAAGGAAAAGATGAGATATAGCATTAACTCCACTTGTTGGTATTCGTTGGGAGGCATGCTTGGCTAAGAGTTCTAACTGCTCTAGTTGAGACTGCTGCTAGCTTTCCAGCTACTGGATCACTAAAAGCTAATAATAGGGATCAAAACCTCACTGTCCTTATGAGTGGTAGTTCTACGATTTGAATGTGTTAACATAAAACTAGCCTTAGTTCTTAGCCTGGATCCAACTCCTCTATGCTAGTTCCTTCTACCTTTCTTTTTTGATATGGTAAGAAGTCCTAACGGAACAAAGCCTTTATAGGAAACCAGGATAGTAGTTAGCCCTCTTGCTCTTAGATTCCTCCTTCGTGTAGTAAGGATTCAAATAAAATGAATTACAACTAACAGCGGAAAGCAGATAAGCATAGGATAAGTAGTAACTACCTATAGCAGACTGCTTTCACTGGCCTTAGATAACTACCAGCACAGGAAGGAAGGGAAGCTCTAGCCCTATAGAAGAAGACGAGAAGATGAAAGATGATAAGACACAAGATGCTCGTCTGCGTCTTTTATAACCTTGAAGAAGCCTTGGAAGAACTAGAAAGCCAGTAAGAGAGAACTCACTAGCAACAAAGCTTAGAGACCTTACTCAACTACCAGAACTTTAAGGAAATAAAGCCACCCGTAGTTACATCAGACTGACAAGAAAGAAGAAGAGCTAGCTGCTAGCAGCTAGGATAGGGAAGGCTAGCTACTCAGACTAGAAGACACTAGGGGAAATAGAAGCACAGCCAGGAGAGGGATTCCCAATATTCCCTGGGATAGCACTACTAGCTACTCGGATAAGAGAAAGAGAACTACTAGCATAGGAATGACAACATCCAAGAAGAGAGATAGCTCTATACCCAGCTCGGCGACTAGCTGCCAGCTTCAGTTAGCTACTTAACTCAGGAAAGATATTCTAGTAGCTAAGGTAGCTCGTAAAGAAGGGCTAGAGGAAAAGCATCATGCCTTATGAAGCTACCAGTGCGATAAATGGGCTTTTGAGACTCTGTTTTGTTAACAACAGGTACGGGTAAGGAAAATCTGTGCTATGAGTCTCTCTTCCTCAATAGTGGCTAAGGCAAGAAAGTATGATCGATGATCTTCTGCTAATGCCAGCGTCTTTTTAATCTCTAATCTCATCTATGCTTCAGGAAAAAGTGTAAACTACTCGCTAATAATTAAATAAAGGGGCTGGCTGCTCGAAATGTTTTAGGGCTGTCTTCGAAGATGCGCCTGTTATTCTCCCTTCACCTTCTTTAGCAAGATCCAAAGTACGTGAATATTTACTCCAATTTGACCGAGGGATACTTTATCGCCGATCATCCTGACCCAGAAGAAAGAAGGATTCGAAAACGGATCATGGACAACTCTCTTCAATACGCAAAGCGTCATCCAAGTGACTTCCCGATTGACTTCAAAGAACATTATTTCAAGTTAAAAGGAATCTTTTTCACAAAGCACGGCCAGTGCGTTGATTTCAAGGTTGTCACTTTACTGACCGATTTTGATCAGGCCGGTAGAAAGGCCATCTTAATCAGGATCAGCCCAGATTGGCAAAGCTATAGGTTCAAGGAATGGTCTATGAACGAGCATCCTTCTCTTTCCATTTTTTATTTTGCACTTATCCCATTAAAGAAAGCAACGTGGGGAAGCCGATGACCGAAGAAGGAAGGCTATACACCGTGAATCTCTTCCAAATGAAGAAAGAAAAAAAGGAGAGGTTTACTTCGATCCTAAGGACCCAGCGGCCAACTCAAGGAAAGCTAAAGCTCATTGAAAATGAAAAAAGCGTTTGGTCAGCTTCAAGCTAGCCAGATCCGGCGATAAGGGGGACAGATAATAAAAGATCTTTGGCCATCTTTTCATCGCTGCTCCTTCTTCTTAATTGAATATCCCATCGAGTAAAAGAATGACCTACTTTAGGAAGAAATCCAGCCATAGAGCACTCTGCGCTTTCGTCCTGAAACTCCCCTGTCTCTTAAACACCTTCTGACAGGCATAAATAGAGGAATGACTCTTCTCCCTCAGAGAATCTGTATCCTTATCCTTTTTCCTCTTTCGAAAGAACCTCTTCCATGAGCCCCGTAAGGCATGACAATAACGACACCCTGCATGACGGCTAGAAAGGAGAAGGAAAGGACCTTTATCAGTATAGGGGGTGAGGTAGAAGATCGGAAGAAAGAAGGAAAGGGCTGGCGCGAAAGAAGAATAAGAATAGCAAGTTTTTTGCCTCTTCCCGCCAAGAAAGAACTAAGAGTCCCTTGATGACCCCCCTTTTCGAGACAAAAAGAAAGTAGAAACGGGAATTCACCCTACCTAGTCAAGTCAGCAAAGCGCTAGATCTTCTACTCTAGCCCCTCAAGTGAGGAAAGAATAGATCGATATGTGATGTGAAAGCAGCGCTGCTAAAAGAAAGACCAAGGCTTGAATCGGATCAGTGTACTCCCTTTACTTATAAAAGATAGGATGCAAGAATGGAAGACTTCCTAGCTCAGCTTGATCAAGTATAGGGGTGGAATCGGTCGTCCAAAATAAGATCTCTTTCATAGCTCATAGTGGACCGTTGACACAGCGAGTTCTCCCTTTATGTCGTCATTCCTCTAGTTAAGTTAACCCATCGCGGGGTAGGGAAGTCCAGATTTGCTTGCATTCTTTGCAATCGAGCGAGTGAGTTCAAGGCTCCGAAGGAGAAGGCTCGGTATGTATGTTTCATTTTTGGCTCGGTATGGTTCACCACCACATTCAAGGAAGATCGATAATTATCGACAAGATAAGATAGAAATCAAATAGAAAAAAGTCTGATGAGACTCTTTCTCTCAAGGACAGGACTGAAAGCCCTTGCCCAAGAACTGGCTAGCTTTCCGGATGCTTTCTTTCTTCCTTACCCTATTCCTTTCCATAATAAAGAATTCCTACCAGTCCCTTCGTCAATTCAATGCTCTAATAAGCTTCCTTTTAGCCGCCTGCCTTTACACTGGCAATGAAGTAGGTTTCACATCCTTCATGAACTCTTTAATGAGAGGCATAGTTACCGGCACAAGCCTCTTAATTGTTTGCGAAAATTCCCAGACCTCTTAATTGAGGGGGAGGAAAGAAGGAAGGTGACCCATGACGTCGGGGATTTGCGCATATATCCCACCCCAGCTTCGCGGATGAGAGGGTCTGATTCTGTGACTCTAGAAGATAGATCTCTCTCTTGCTTTGTATCGGCTCAACTCCTCAACTGGGTCTCGAGCTCTCTGATACGATCCTGAAGTAAGGATTTAAGAAACCTCGCCGTGATGACTCAACAATCTACAAGCCCATGGGTACTCTAAAAACAAGGAGGCCTACAAGCATCTATAAGCCATCCATACAAGAAGAGAATACTTAAAGAAGTGTCGCGCTCCCGGATAATATTATCCAGGTCTCTCCTCAGCTCAGCAATCCGTGAAGCAGCCTGACCTCCTTTGATCGCGTAGTTCGACCCTATCCTCATGTGTGGAGGAAGGATCGGTCCTGTGGACACTGATGCATACCATTCAACATAGTCCTCGCGGTCGGTCAAATGCATCTCGAAGAAGTCTCCTCCAGCATTGAAGTGCCTAATCTGATCTCTGAAAGTGTCCAGTAAGCTATATCTAGCAGCTCCACCCGTCCGAGATGCATGGAAGGATTGGCGTGGCGGATCAGGAACCGGCTGATCAATCCCAAACTGCCGTAACACTATCTCACCCAGGTACCACGCGACCTGGTCCAGGTATATGAGCTCCACTCGGGCAAGGAAGTACGGATCAGATATAGCTACAGTTGGCCTAGCAGCGTAAGGCCTATCTCCAAAGGGCCTCCAGGTGATCTACATCCACATAGCATCAATCGGTCATCCACGCAAACGAAGAAGGAAATATCGCAGAAGAACAAGCTTACCTGCGTAGGAGTCAAGGTATCAAACTCCTGTCGGAAAAACAGCCCCTGGTGGTGCATATCGTGGTCCTAGAAGCGGTACGACCACCTCATCCCTCTAGGGAAGCCTATAACTTAAGGCGGAACTTACAAGATTCTCACTGACCTCAATTGTAAGCTTAATTCGAAAGACAAAACTCAACAGGAGAGTAGGCTATAGGATTAAAACCCCTTCCTTCAGGCTGGGTCAGCTTGTTGAGCGGAATGAACTATGAACTCCAGAGCCCCTCTTCAGCGGATTCGGGGGATGCAGCTTCTCTAGTTTGAAGCTGCTAATGCCCTATCTTTCTTCTCTACTGCCTTTAGCTATCGCTTTTTGGCTGAAGAATTTTAAGATCTTGCATTCTCCACCGGGAAAGCTAAGTGCCCCTATTTAGTAAGGCGCCCTCTCTTTACGCGAATTGGGTATTACCGCGAATAAGTCCTCACAACAAAGGTTAGGTGCTTGAGATCAGAACTGGTTACAGCAGCGCTCCTGGCGCGAGACTCTTTCGCATAGAATAAATTCGGTAAGGAAGGGTAGAGCCTCATGGTCAATTGAATAGCACTTCCCTCAGAATTAAGGAATATTTAGCTCCAAAGGTAGTCTTCCTTAAGCGAGCTATCCCGGATCGGCGGAGAGCCTATCCTTTCTTACGATCCTATCTCAACTTTATACCTTACCCTCCTACCTTCCCTTTTCGCTTCGTATACTCCACTCGTTCCCTTTCTTTCAAAGGAATATTCCTTTTCGGCGGATTCTCCTGTGGTATCTGCTGCTTCAGATTCATCGAATTCCCTCCCCGAACCGGAAAAAGATCTCAGTTTGCATAAGGAACCTATTTCTATTTAGGAAAAACTGTTGTTTCCAGGTCGAGTGACCCTAGACAGACCTAGCCCTTCTTTAGAGGAAAAGAATTGAACCTAGAAGAATTAGTCTGGGCTGAAAGCCCTTCCCACCTCCTTGGAATAGGCTGTTTTTTCCTCTATTGTTGAATCGGCTCTATCTGAATCCCTTCCTGAGACTGGAAAAGGGACTACGGGTTACCAACAAGACTGACGAGTCCAGATGACTAATCTACAGAATCGAAGGAAACTGGAAGAACGAGAGAGTCCAGCTGAACTAGGATCTAGACTGCTTCCGAGAGGCAAGTTCAGCTACAGACGGGTCAACCACTTCAAAGAGAAGAGTGAGGTTCGTCACAGTCATCGGAAAGTCAGCCAAAGACTTAAACAAATAGACCGTTCATCCTCCACTTAGCGCTTAGCAGGAGATAGAAAGCCAGTACACAGCTCATAGGGGCACTGCGATGAATAGCCAAGCAAGGACTACACAGACAGAGCCAATGGTCGTGTACGCAAAGTAGAGATGTTGCCATCAACGCTTCCATACATAGGTCAGAGAATGAGATCAAAGCATCACTGCTGCAATGTCCTTCTCGGTCTGCATCAGGATCCCTGGTTTGGTTGGCGGTAGTTGCTCGCCTTAGACCGGAGGATGTCACTCTAGTAGGAACTGCAAAAGAATAGCATGCGCTCGAAGAACAGGGATGAATTCATTCAGCAGCAATAACATTTGCTTAAGGAAGTGTTCTTCTTGAACTCGGTAAAGCAGTTGATGCTTACTTGATTGCGGGTATTGGCCTCAACCTATTAATAGGTATGTGACTGTCCTCTAGCCCTAGTTGGAACTGCCCTTTCTCGAGAAGAAGAGGATATAGCTAGTAAATGGAACTCCCTCACTCCTAACTCGACTATGCCCGGATAACCTACTAAATTCATTCGTTGGCCGAAGCCGGCTCACTTCATTCCTCATAGAGGAGAAAGCTCTAACTCTTCTTTTTAAATTCACTTCTCCAATCCAGATTTAACGAGAATTCTAATGAAAAAAACTTTCATGAGGAGGTGGAAAGCTTATCTATTGATGATGAGCTCTATAGTGATGAAGAGGTTGTGGAAGATATTGAAACTTATGAGGAGGTTGATAATGGTGTCCCCCGTATTAAACTTCCTTTGAATCTTCTTCAGAAGATTAGAAGACCATGGAAGAAGTGCCTAATAGTGAGACTGTTGGGAATAACTATTGGGTATAACTATTTTCTAAGCAAGGTAAAAAATGGGGACTACAAGGTGATATGGAAGCGCTGGACATTGGAGACGGGTTCTTCATTGTCAAATTCGACATGATGGAGGACACTATAATTCTATATGGGAGGTCCATGGATTATCCTTGATCACTACGTTACAGTTCGTAAGTGGCAACACGATTTCAAACTGGCAGAAGCGGAGGAGGATAGCACTGCAATCTGGGTCCGATTTCCCCAGTTACCTATTTCATATTATAATGAGAAGGTGCTATACCATATTGCAAAAGCCATAGGCAAACCCCTGAAGATTGATATAAACACAACCATGGCAGCAAGGGGTAAATATGCTCGTGTCTGTATCAAGATGGACCTCAAAAAGCCATTGATCCCTCAAGTGGCAATTGGTAAGTATAATTATGTTGTTGAATATGAACACATTCATACTTTTTGCTTTCATTGTGGCAGGGTGGGGCACCGGAAGTTGTTGAAGCCTTACCAGCCCAACGACGTCTATCCCCTTGTACCAGTTTCAGTCATAATAAGTAAGAAGGCGTTCTTCTTTGACTCACCTTTCTTTTTGATCTGTTTTAAGCTCCAGACCGCTAGTGGGACCTAAAAAAAGAACAGTTCCCTTACCGAGGCCCCTATTCCTTCCTAATCCTCCCTACCCTACTTCAGGATTTCGGTTCCTCCCCAGCGACCCAAAACCCTCCACTGCCTTTTCCTGCGAAATGATTCTCCCCAGCTAACTATGAGGATCCCACCCCTTTTATCGAAAATTTGTGGGGACCCGAACCGTTTGAAAGAGTAATAAACTTCCTTCTCTGAAGGATCAACATAGCTAAATCATTCCACTGAGGGCTTGAGGTAGTCTTTTCAAAGAAGATGAGGGTACCACTTTCTATTTAAAAAAAAATGTCTATGTTCATTCTCTATGAACCATGTTTTTGGAAGATCAGACAGAGCTTGAGCCTGACAATAAGCTTGACTTCAAAGGCGTTAAAGAAATTTATCTATGATATGCTTTCTAGGAAGTGGAAGTCCTAGAACCGTTTACCGTGACGGAAGAAAGACGCTTCCTTAGCTACTTGACTTGGAGTTACGAGGGTTGACGAATGATTTCAGACTTCTACTTCTAGATAGTCGTTTAAACATTGCACTAGCTGACCTGACATCAAAGCGAGGAGAAGCACTTTTCCTTTTCAATCAGAGGAGGGGAAGGGAGGGAAAACCAGAGATTAGATAGGAAAGAATGAATGCCCTTATCAGAGATTGAAGGGGTCTCGCGGAACAAGCCTTTTCGATAATTCTCAAAGCATATTGCCTTGGGCATCACTCGCCTTAGCGGCTTACTTAGAAGATCTCCCAGATGCAGGAACGAACTCCCAGAACTGCCCTTAGCGCCAACTCTAGCGGGTCACTCTACTAGCACTCCTCGGTTACCTTTGACTTGAGACTTTCCCCTCGCAATAACAGCAAACACAGATATAGCTGCTTTCCTCAGTCATAGTCCTTGCCTTGGCTTTACGAGGGAATACGACTTATTGACTACTAGAACTCCTGCCGGGCTTAGCTTGTATTTAAACATAGGCGATGAGAGAAAGACAGAGGAATGCATAGAAAAACAGAGATTCAACTCACCTTAGATACTTAGAAGCAGGAACTAAAACTAAGAGAGGAATCTCATTCGTGAGCCCAAAAGGGAGAAATTCATTCACAGAAGAACATTTGCTCGGGAAGAACATCTGCGCACTTGGAAGACTAAGCAAGAATGAAAGTTTCTCCTCTCGGATTCGAGTCTCCTTCTGCTCCCAAATGGCAGCCATTTCTTTCGATCCAAGTCGCTCCCCAACAAGTGAGCATTCCGCTTCTCCCCTCCCCGTTCCTGTTTCCTAATCTGCATTTGCAGGTTCTCGCCTGTTTTCCCGCTGCTATCAAGTCTAAATTCTCTCCTGCAAGAGTCAAGGAGCATTCTACTTCCGACTGTAAGCCGTTGAAAGGACGAAGTGCAAGTTCTCCTTTTGTCAAGGTTCTACCTCTGTAAGCCTTCAATCCGTTTCTGGTTCCCCAAGTACGAAGTGAAATCTCTCTTTGTGTGAGGCAGCCTTCCTCTTCTTGCTTTCCTCGCTTTCATTCCCTTTCTTTCTATTTGATTGCTTTTCTGCTGGGTGCATATTCAACTCCCTGGTGTATGTAACCTGTCTTAAGTTGCTTCTCCGGCCATTTGATTGCGAATCTTTAGTTTTGAGGGCCTGACGAACTATCTCCTATCGAGGTTCTTTTTACATGCCTTCTCTGCCTATAAGGAGGTCCCCTTGAAGAAGAGTATACTAGCTGCCCGGAAATAGCAAGAACGTCCGCTCGAGGAACTAGAAGGACAACACAGGTTTGGTTTGAGGTTCTATCTTTTCACTTAGGCCACTGAGGACTAGGAGACGAGACGTATCAACAGCTCTTTTTCTGTAACCATAGTCTGAGGCTGACCCGTTACTAGCATGAGGGGAACCCCTATGCGATTTGATCTTTACACTTTGCCTTGGCTCCTTAGATAGAACTCAGGGTGTAACCACTTAGCCCCGGGAGTACAGTAATAGGAAGAATCAGAAAGAACAGTAGCTCTAGCGCCTATACCTGTTCGGATTGGAGCGATGCAGACGAAGAACCAGCTGGGGTGGCTACTTGGCCCAGGATTCTAAGGAGAGATACCCCAAAAAACCACAAATTGAAGACTCAAACCAGACCCACACTTACCGAAGGGAGTCACCCAGAGGCGCGGAGGGAGAGACTTGGAGAAGCAGACTCGAAAGAGGGAGCAGAAAACTCACTTGACAGATCAGCCCGGCTGGGATTTGTTTACCGGCTTGAATGAGCAAGGAGAAGGCGCCTTAGGGAGCAGAAGCTTGCTACCTTTAAAGGAAGATGAAAAGCTAGCAAGCAGACTAACCCTCGGGCTTGGATCCAACTAACTGGCTTGCAGTTATAAGCGGAAGTAGACTGTAAGAGTAGAAACCTTAGCTTAGACCTTTACCTAACCAGGAAAAGAGAGTAAGCCGACGAACTCAACCGCGTGGCTTTACGGTAGGAATCCCCCTTGTGTAAGGATCGCACTTGTACTCGCTCTGATCGGTAACCCATCTTAGACCTGGGCAATGGGGATTATTGAACAGTCCCCGGTGTAGCTTAATATGAATCCTACTTTGGCAGGAGAGACTTGCTACCGGACACTGCCCCGCGAGTAAAAGGACGACCTGCACGTCTTGTCTTTGTGCGTGTAAGTAAACCGGTGTAAGTAGAACCTGGTTACTTGCTATGATAGTTAACCCCGTGAAGAAGTAGGAACTAGTGAATAAGAACCAGTCCCGAGTATTTTTGCTTCGTCATGCTGCTTGTGCGAAGTAGGAACTTTCCTTTCGTGATCCACTTTGCCGATCTTCCTTTCTTGTAATAGGTCCCCCAAGACGCCATATCCGGGGTAGGGATTGGGTCCCATAAAGCGAGGAGCGTAAGCCCGATAATGCTGCCCGTAAGCCCTTTAATACAGAAGTGGAAGGCCTATCAAAATACCCTCACTGTGGGATAGTTCATGAGTCCCTCCAAACTTACGATTTCAAAGCGCAAGACTGTCCGACTAATCGATTTAAGCCAAGTTAAGTCCCCCGTTATTGTCCCAGTGCCCGATGATCACCTCAACCATAACTAGGCAAACCCCTTTTGTCAATGTGACATTGGTAGTGTAAGGATTCTCTTTGGTATCCGGAGTAGTAGGAGCAGTATACCCTGTTGTAAGGATCACCTTTGCTTTCTTCCTTTGGTACCGCTAACTGCCTTGTATTGTTGTAAGGAATGCTCCTCGCCATGTGTAGTAGCTCCTTTTCTTCTTGATTCTCGAACTAGAAGTCAAGTTCTTTGATTGGTTTTCGGCCGCTTCCTCTCAGGAGAGAGCAGTAACTGATTGACTTTAAACAGTGTCCTTCTCACTCAATCGAGAATTGCATTCCAACCCTTGCTTCCTTACCAGCAATAAGAGTAAGAAGAGAATCAGACAAATAGAACGAATCTCTTTCGAACATGGATTCCCGTACACCATCCCTGGAGTGGCTACCCCTGCATAGTGAGATTCCCTGCTTCAGTCTTCAGTACCTGTCATACCGAGATGCTTGCTCTGTTCACTGCATGCATCTCAAACCGCTACTGTCTCATACAAATAGAATCATTGGACTTGGATACTTGTCTCCTTATCTACTTAGCGATTCTCTTATCACATAGTCCATGGAGAAGGAACTAGAACAAGACTAAGATCAATTCATTCATTCGCCTACCCTTGATCTATTTATGAAACATTCTCCTGCTTATCGAGAAAGGGCTCTTTCAGCAGCTAAGTCTAGTTCTTTTGGCTCACCCTACGGCTATTAGTAAAGAGAAAAGAGCTAACGAGCTAGGAAGAAGCCTAGCTCTTGTACCGCTGCTCTTAGGCTTTTGATGGCCAGGTAAAGGGGATCCAAGACTTCTTTCGGGCTTTCCGCTCCAACCCACATATCTGATAAGGCCATTCTCCCCTATACAAATCAGTGGTTTGGGGTCCCTAAACCAGTAGTCAGTAGGATTGATTTTCTTGCATAAAGAGGGGTAGCAAGGGTTATTTTTTCTGAGTCTCTCGTGCTAGTGCCATGATGAATGAACAAAGCAAGGGTAGGCATGCCCGTGAAGGAAGTTTGTTCGAACAGTTGATTTACTGGCCTATGTTCTAAAGATCAGACTGAGTGACTTCTTTTTACTAGTTGCTAGTAGAATGATGAATGATGATGCTACGTCGTGTGCTTACTCACCTTCGGCGCTTTCGGCATTCCTTGCCTTGGTCGTCATCTGAACCCGCGGGATTAGAGGTAGAACCGCTACTGCTTGCAATCCCCGGTTCAGACCGCTGTCGTTTGCGTTGAGAGCGAGGGCTGAGATACGGAAGTTCATTAAGCCTACACTAGGTAATTGGACGAGACTCTTACTGGGACTCTTCTATTCCATTATTGATTGACTGACCGATACAAATGACTTTTCCACCTTGGTGCATTCCTGACCTGACTTGGTATTCTCTTCAGTCGGAGAAGACTGGCTACCTACAGTAAGTTGAGAGGATAGCATAAGCTAAGCAGCCAAAGCAGAGTAGGCAGGGAAGGAAGCCGTCTCCTTATTCACTAGACTTTCAGTAAAACAATGACTATTGCTACCCGGGTTATAAGGAAAAGACTCTATCAACAGATGACAGAGCTAACTTAGACAGCTTGAAGGACAGGTTTTGATTCGTGTGCCGAGTCTGATCTTTTCTTTCGTGTGATGGATGAAACTAAGTTTCCCATTGAAAATGAGTGTGACAAGTACACCGATCCAGTCGGTATCGAGAGCTCTAATGATCATGGCGATGAAGCAAACTAGGTAACCTTAAGAGGCCTGGCCTACTTGCCCCTTAAAGTAGAGTTAGTGCTATGTACGTCATACATACTAGGCGAAACCACCAGACCAAATAGTATAATACTTCGGGTGCACAAGTAGCTTAACCCTGATTTAATTAGGGCTTAGGTGCTTAGTTGCGAGTCTCCTGCCGAGCCTCTTCCTTGTTCCTTAGGCTACCTCTTGAGGGCGCATTAATGAGTCAATGCTGTTACGGCTTTACGAGGTGGAGATATCTAGGATTGAATTCCTGTGGATTGATGTAGCTTTCATTTTGAGGTAGCTCTTTCGAGAGCTTCCTTGGCAGCTTGTGTGTAATCGAATTCTGGTTAGAGGGTCTTATCTTACTATTTCCTTGCTAGAAGCACTACCGGAACGCTTTGAAGTCTCGCAAACTCCATTGTTTTGCTTGAGCGAACCACTATGCTTGGCTGCTTATGGCACTTAAAAAGTGGCATAATTTAGTTACGTGTTTGAATGAGATTCTTAAGACCTTTGTTTAGGGAAGGAAAATGGGCTACGAAGCCTCTATTCAAAAGTAGATAGGGGCAAAAGTAAGCAGATCAAAACCGGTAGTCTGCTAGCGCTAATACTAGGCCTTCCGTTCCGATTCAAGCTTTCCTTTCTTATGGTATGGAGCAGGGAATGTTCTTTTATGTCTATTCCTTTGTTATGTCTCCAGACGCCCCCGGGCGGATGAAATTCTTCTTAATGTTGATTCAGCGCCTGAAACGGATTCTGATTTGGCTTACGATTCGGATTCGAATAGAGATGCTACTTCGGGATCCCTTTTTTCGAAAGAGACTGGATCTGTTGGCCTCCTCCTTTCCTAAAATGCTGGATCAGATATCGGATATCGAATTTAAGTATGCACGCGAAGAGCGATCCTTCTTAGCCCGTTCATGAAAGTCCTTTGTTACCTAGTTTAAATCCTAAATCCGAATCGGAAAGATCAGGTTCGAGATGGCAAGTCTGGTTAGGGCAGGTCTGTTACTACCTATCTTCCTTATACGAAGGACAGGCTCCTTTATCCCTTTATCCATCCCTTTTTTCAGAAAATTCTCCCTCCCTCCTGTAGTAGCACTCTATTCTATTAGTATTGCTGAGTAAGAAACTCGCTTCAAGCTCAGTTAGTAAAGGAATCCGGAGATAGGTTCACCTGTTAGAAGTTTCAATCTATGGGCTTTCTATAGGCCTTCTTCAGGCAGTCCATAGGGAAGCTAGTCCAGTCCAATAGGAAACAGAACTTACTCTCAGGAGGCAAGTAAGAAAGTATAGTGTCCATGGGAAACATACTCAATGGACTAAACAAGTAACTTACTCTAAGACTTACAACAAGTGTCCAAAGGTAGGCTAGTACTAAGCTTAAAGCAGTCTTGATGGTAGAAGGCTTACCGCTTTCACTCTAAGTCTGGATGTAGACAAACTGTAAGTCAGTGTCTCTATGGATGTAGACACTTAAGGCTTTAACTCTCCTTTTCAAATAGTAGAGATTGGAAAGGCTCTTAAGCCTAGTTTACCATCTTAGGGCAATACCGGCCGCTGTAGCTCAGAGAAGTAAGGCCTCTTTATTTCAATAATGGATGGACACAACCTCTAGCTTCTTCGCTTACGCTCAGGGAGGGGAAGGGGACTAAGCTTCTTCGCTAGAGCTCAGGGGACTAGCTTCACTTACGCTCTGCTTTAGTGTACTCTCCTGTTATTAATGGAAAATAAGGAGGATACAAATATACCCACCTATAACAGAAATAAGAAATACTGATTCTATTATCTAATTAGTAATAAAAAGAAGGAATGGAATAAGGAATAGTCATACCTTCTACAAGGTAACTCTAAGAGAAGCAACCAAGTAATACGGGAGACAAATATACACCTATTCTTATCTAAGATAATTGAACAATATCATATAGCAGACTAGATGGAATTCACCCATGTGTCTTTCGAAGATCCTCTGGTGCTTTCTATACAGCTTTATTATGATTTGAATGGAGACTTCTTCAAACCGTGTACCATGACAACCATACCGTAAGGATAAGTGTGGGAAGAGATGCAGAGGCTAAGATAGTTTATGTTGGCTTATGCCATGGACTACGGCTTAAGGCACTTTTAACTCTTGGCTTTCACTCTCTATCCATATTATCTATCGGCTACTTTTTGATTTCCTCTTGGGATTGAGTGCATAGAAACCTTTGCGTTGAACCTTTGCATGGAGTACCAGCAATTGAGTAGTAGCACCCTCATTGAAAATATGATAATAAACCCCCGCTTGAAGAAGTAAAGTTCTTGGGGATTACTTCTTCTCTGTGCCACTCACAGGTGCATCATATATAATGCGGATTAGTAAGTACATAGCCACCGTGTTTCCACACTTTTGCATAGTCAACTCACTCATTCACTCACTCTAGCAACACATCTAACCACTAAAGGTTCTATTTCAATAAACTTTGGTTTCGCTCATCCCTCGGTTCATTATTCATTCAAACGAGCAAGCATAAAGGTGATCAACCTATTGGATGTCATCCTGCTATCATAGGCTATTACAAGCCTAGTTTTCTATGTTAAAATGTAGATATGCTAGTGCGTCCTCTATCCCGGTTCGGTGGTGTTCAGGCTCCCACCATATAATATATATGACAATAATCAACCAATGTGGATGATACACTGGCTAGGGCTAGTGACTAATGAATTAATTGATACAACTACAACTATTGGGGAAGTATAGTTCATGCCACTATAGCAGACCTGCGTGAAATAGGTTCTACACCTATTCCCTCTACCTGGCTCTACTATCCTCCTTTTACTCCCGCTATTAGAAGAGAGCAGCATCCATCTCGCTCAATCTATAAGCCAAGAGAAAACAATCTGAAAGGTATAGCGGGGAACGGTGGAAACGAACATGGGTTGGTTACTTGCAGGTGTAGGTAAGAGTGTACCAAATAAGGAGTTTAAGGTCCCGTAGTTTGGAGGCGGTCCCAAGGAAGAGTGTAAGAAGGGTGTCAAAGTAAGTATCAGAGGTTCCAGCTAGTCCTACCAAAGGCTGTAGGGTTAGGTTCCCAAGGAATATTTCAGTCTGGTCCCATAGTAAGAGAGGTAGATTGTCAAAGAGCTATATTTAGGTAGAATTAAAATAACCCAGTCATAGAGGCATATTTAGGGATAACCACTCCTTAAATATAATAAAGAATTGTTATATAAAACATTAGTAGAAGAAGTCGTTAAGCCAATCCGTACGGTTTCTTCCTTGAATTCAATATCCCCGGTTTTCTGTCGGAAAGGGTCTCAACTGTCAACTCTTAGCTCTTCTCTTTCTCTGCTAGCAGGTAACGCTCTTCTATCTGCTGTCTCAATCGCTCGTGTCCTGTGCGAAGCTTTCTTCTGGACTTGGTCCTCTTCAAGCGATCTCTCTTCTAGCTGGCAGCTGTCTGATGAGTGAATCACGCTATACGGCCATTTTAAGCTTCAGGCTATTTAAAAAGAGCTGATACGCCTGGAATCAGTATCGTTAATTGGCAATTTATCTATAGGAATCAGGCCTCTTCAATTTAAAGCCTTCTTCTATAGGGAGCAATACAATAAAAGGGTTGCAAGCACGGAATCCTATAAACTAGCCCGCCTTCCGATTGTCTTAGTCCCCTTTCTTTCCTGTAGTTCTGGAGTCTTAGGTTTGGAGTTCTATTTAGTAGCTAGCTTTTCTGATCTCTTTTCTAGCTGTGTTGAGTGAATCTCTATGTATGGTTCTCCTTAACAATAAAATGAAAGGCATTCCAAGCTAGCTCATATAGTAGGATAAGGCCGACCTTTTTGAATATAGGTAAGCTGTCCCTAGTCAAGCTCTGGAAGTACTTCCACTCATATGAGTTCAGGTCTTTCTTCAAATATCGTATTGAAGGTGCGGGTGCAGGAGCTTAGACTATCACATCAGTCGGATCTGCTAATGGTAGCGAATCAGCTAGGTATTGGTAAGGTTCCTTCACTTCATCTTCCTTTAGAACTGTCTAAAAGTGGCAGGCAGCGGGGTCTTTGGCGAGAACTAATGAATCGTATAACTTGTAACTACTCTTTAGTAAGGCAAAGAGCTGGTCTAGTCATGCATCTTTTCATTTCCGGAATGACGTATAGGACATATGAAGACTTTCCTTTATTGAGTTAATAAGGAATACTGTATCGGGACGTTCTATTCCCGTTCTTCCTTTAACTAGTCGCATCTGGAATCGCTCATCTCGCTTCTTGAATCGGGAATTTAGCATTTCTCTTTAGCTGGAGGAACTTTCTTTCGTTAATTAGCTTTATTTTTTTAGCAATAAGCTCTGTGAAAGCTAGCGAATAGGTCCGGGTATTAGGCCTCTCATAACTCTCGATAATAAAGCTCAATCCGGCTATCATCGCTGGTCCATGAAAACCTTACTTTAAAAGAGTTGCCCTGCCTGGTCTCCTGCCCTGTCTTCTTTCCCGTCCCCTTCTTCCTCGAGTTCTGGAGTGAGGAGTGAATGAGCTCATCTCGATCTATGTCCATTTTTCTTTTTTAGTTGAGCAAAAAGCCATTTTCAAAAGATCTGATGGAGTAATAAAAACCTGTCAAAACTTTCGAAATAAGGCTTTCTTTTGGGATTTATTTTTGCAAGTTTGTTATCGACTTTCATTCCACTTTTAAAAAGTATAAGTACTTATTTCCTATGGACTTTTGTAAACGGGAGTTCGAGGTTGGAATCCTGTAATAAATAGGCGCATATAGGCCTTCTTTTAGTAGCGAATCTGGAATAGGTCATCCGAAAACTGGAAAGTCTCCCGTATCCAGTAAATCTGTGTTATCTCTATTTGTCAGGAAAGGGGGCCAACCAGTCCTGTTGTCTCTCCTGTCGCATCTGTGTAAACTGTCCGTTGCTTGCTTCTGGAGTGCAGGAACTGGAACTATCACATCAGTCGGATCTGCATTAGTTTTTAAGGTGCTTTCCTTTGCTTGTTTGAAGGAAGGCATGAGTAAGGTTAAGCAAAGAAGTAGGCGCAGTAGATCCTTCCTGTGTTAAGCCAACCATTCCTGTATCTGTGAAGCAACTCCCTATGGTATGGGATGGTCCCCTATTGATGAATAAAATCACTCGAAATAAAGTCATTTCACCAGGCAAATGAATATTCTTTTCAAAAGAAGGGCGGTGGGAATGGTTTAGCTCGGTTAACAACTGAGCAATCATAGTAAGGCACCACCCTAGCATCAACTCACCCTTTCGGATAGGATCGGTGGGATGCTCGAGTAGGCAAGAAAGATTCAAAAAAAGTAGCTGCTCTGTCGTATTGTCCGCTGCTTCACTCGAATCCCTAAGAGTGAGTGGAGAGATGAAAGGTTCAAGGAAGCTGCTTCAACGGGTGATCCTTCGAAAGAGTAAGTACAACGAGGGTGATGAAAATGTCAATTCGGAGAGAGGAAGATCGACTAGCCAACCAAAGTGGAGGACCTCCTTAAGATGGGGGGATGGTTTGACCACTTATAGGAATGTTCTTCAATAGCGCACCAAATGTGCGCAATAAAGCAATGTGCTAGAAAGAAAGAGGGGCAGAGGGAGTTGATTCCCAATTAAAAAGCTGAAAAGCAAAGAAAGAAAAAGGAGGGTCCTGTCTTCAAAGGGGACCAGGTCAGCCATAGCTTCTTTGATCATGCTGGAATGGGGAAGAAAAGAATGCCGATCGTTAGCGAGAAGAAAAAGCGAGAGCCTCCACTCTTTCCACAATCTCCTTAAAGACCTCTCTCGTCAGGGGGCTATCCGCCCTATCTATCAAAAAATGATATAGGATTGGAAAAAACTTTTCCTTCCAGAAGATTGTAATAATATATAAATAGTAAGGGGGGAGAAGGTTAAGTAAGCTCCGCCCCCCTTACTCTCTCTCTCTCTCTATAAAAAAAGCCTGCGTAGAAGCGAGAGAGAAAGGAATGCTTCTCGCTCCAGAAAGACGAGCGTTGAACCTGCGGACGATACCATTCTTCTGGGCAAAGCCTCTTCCAACCAAAGAAACCAGATGCATCAAGGTAATCCTTGATCGTTTTAGCAGGGGAGGCTAATATGAGTGAAAGAAAGAGTAAGGTATTCTTTTTCAATACCATTTTCCCGACCTGGTCGGGTGGGAGTAGAAACCACAAGGCTGGAGGACAGATGTGGGAGCCGAATAAACGGAGGAGTCGGGAGACGCGTACCCCAGAAATTGGATACTACTCGGCTTCGTATTGCGTAACTAGGGCACCGAATACGTTAACAAAGCCGAATAGACGAGGCTTAGTAGATCCGAATAAATGTAAGGTGAATAGGATAAGAGTAGGCTCAGGCCCCGAGGCCCAAAAAAGTGAGTACAAATATAAGAACCGCAAATCCAGAAAGGTATGTAAGAATCACTTCACTTAAACCTAAAGAAAAAGTTATCTTGAGCATCTGAACTAACTTGTCCGTCAGAGTGCTAATCCCGGTACCCCCGACCGGAGTTTTCCTCTTTTCAGGTGACTAGCTGAGGATCACCAGCGCCTCCCAGGATCTGAAGAGTACTTCCAAACCACTTCTCCACAACTGGCGCCGTCTGTGGGAATACTCAAATACCTCCATGGAAGGCGTGACCGGAGATCCTCCGATGGCCACCGACAAGACCGCACAGAGAGGTGACCTCATTCCAGCCAACTCGCTTGGAAAACAAACCATCGCAGCAAGAGCAGCCCCAGACCTCTGCTCATCGTCAAACCCAACGCAAAAGACAATACAGGCAACCATGGCACAAGCTAGGCAAACCAAACAGAGGTTGGACAACATCATCGTTGAGAATGAACGCCTTCGTCGTGATCTGGCCTCGGAAATATCACAATCCAAACGAACGGTGCGCCAGGCTTCTGACCGACCACTAAGGGCAGATGATCGATGATCCTGGGCCCCACAGCAAGCAACTGACGGTGGCTATGCGACTACAGATCCCCCTGCGGAGTTGGTAAAGGACGAGCGTCTTCACCGGTGCGTCCGGAAGGATGTAGTCGAAACACCTGGCCCTCCGTAGGGCGCAATTCCGCTTGATACCGTCCACATGATATACAGCCTGCTAGCAGCCCCGACCGTACATACGATCCAATCACATTCAGGTCCACAACAGCAGCTCACGCCAGCGAAGCGACCCCGAAAATCGCCAAGTATCACCTTTAACGATTTCGATTTGATCGGTGTATCACTCCCTCACATCGATCTGTTGGTTGTTGAGTTGCGCGTCAACCGGTTCACGGTCGAACGCGTTCTCATCGACCAGGGCAGTACCTCGGAGGTTATGTATTATAAAACCTTCATCAAACTTGGATTCAACGAGTTAGACCTGATTCCGGCCCCTTATCCACTATTCCGCTTCAACGCCATTCCAGAGTACCCATTAAGAAAGATCAGCCTACCCGTCCGAGTAGGTTCCAGAACGGTGGACGTGGAATTCTTGGTCGTCAAGCTGCCATCACTATACAATCTCATCATGGGGCGATCATGGTTGCATACATTGCAGGCCGTCCCAAGCACCTATCATCAACTGCTTCATTTCCCAACAGAACACGGCATTGAGCAAATCCGCAGATCCCAGAAATCGGCACAAGCATGTTATTTCCTCGCCGCCAGAACACTAAAGGAACTGCAAGTAAATTCCATTGAGAGGCCGAATCGGGAAATCCTGGATGACGTTGGGCGGAATCCAAATGAGAAATCCACGGAAAGTTTAGACCGAGTTGACATCGATGGCAGCCCAGAAAAGTTCTTCATGATCGGCGCCTCTCTGAATTAGACCGACAGGCAGCAACTGATCTCTTTCTTGCTCAACAACCTTGACGTCTTTGCATGGACTCCGTACAAAATGCCGGGAATAGACCCGTCAGTTTCACAGCACCGTCTGAATGTCGACCCGAAATGTAAGCCGATCATACAGAAGGGTCGACGGTCAGCCGCGGAGCACACTGTCACCGTTGTCGAGGAGGTAGACAAACTGCTTGACGCCGGGGCAATTCGGGAAGTTACCTTACGTGGCTTTCCAATACAGTGGTGGTGAAGAAGAAGAATGGGACTTGGCGAGTGTGCGTCGACTTCACGGATCTGAACAAAGCTTGCCCCAAAGACTGTTTTCCTCTCCCTAGAATCGACCAACTCGTCGATGCGACGGCACGTCATCAACACATGAGCTTCCTCGATGCTTATAGAGGCTACCATCAAATCGCCATGCATCCAGATGACCAGGACAAAAATGCCTTCCTCACCTCAAGAGGAACCTATTGCTACAAAGTTATGCCCTTTGGGCTGAAGAATGCAGAGGCAACCTACCAAAGACTGGTCATTGCCATGTTCAAAGAGCAACTCGGCCACACTATGGAAGTATATATAGATGATATGGTGGTCAAGTCCAAAGAAGAACAGAATCATATAGCCGACCTAGAAAAGACATTCAGCATCTTACGCAAATACATAATGAAACTGAACGCTTCCAAGTGTGCGTTTGGAATCGGCTCTGGCAAATTCCTGGGTTACATCGTCAATCACCGGGGAATCGAAGCCAACCCGAGGCAGGTCACAGCAATTTTGGAACTCGGCTCCCCCCGTTCAGTAAAAGAAGTCCAAAAGTTGATGGGGATGGCCGCTGCACTTAACAGATTCATCAGCCGGTCTACAGATCGCTGCCGACAATTCTTTCAGACATTACGGCAGGGTAAGGCTTTTGAATGGTCCGCCGAATGTGAGGCAGCCTTCAACGGGCTCAAGACCTACCTCCGCTCAGTACCTCTCTTGACAACACCCGCCGCTGGTGACCCCCTCATCCTATATCTGGCAGTTTCCGATAGGGCCGTCAGCGCCATAGTGTTAAAAGAGGAGGAGGGTGAGCAACAGACAGTGTATTATGTGAGCAAGGCAATGGTTGACGCCGAAACACGCTACCTTTCGCTGGAAAAACTCATCTTAGCCCTAGTCATGGCGGCAAGAAAATTGATGCATTACTTCCAGGGACATAGCATTGGGGTGCTAACAGATTATCCCCTCCGGTCGGTTCTACGAAGTGCAGAAGCATCGGGACGTGTTTCAAAATGGGCTCTTGAACTCGGCCAATACGACATTCGATTTTTACCTAAAACTGCAATCAAGGGGCAGGTGTTGGCCGACTTTGTTGCCGAATTTACCGGCGAGCTTGCCAACTTCAAACCTGATGTTCGACCAAAGGCCGAGGTTTTACCAAAGCCGAACTGGAGAATTTATGTCGGGGATATTTGGCAATTATACTATGACGGATCTTCTAACCGAAGGGGCAGTGGCGCCGGAGTTGTAATCATGTCTCCAGACAGCGCAGTGATCGAGCGGGCCGTCAAGCTCGGCTTCGAAGCATCAAATAACGAAGCCGAATATGAAGCCCTTCTAGCCAGTCTGCGGAATGCGCACCTTCTCGGCGCTCGGCGTCTGCTTGTGTTTTGCGATTCAAAGTTGGTTATCAATCAGCTGAAGGGGGACTACGCGGCAAGAAACGATCGTATGGCGGCCTATATGAAAACGGCCAATTCCTTGCTGGCAAAGTTCGACCATCATGAGCTGAACCAAATAATGCGCGATCAGAACACACACACAGACGCCTTGGCATGCTTAGCCTCCGCCATCAATTCTGAGATCAAACGGACCATCGAAGTGGGTTTCATCCCGGAGCCGAGTATTGGCCCTTCGGAGGAAATCCATGTCAATATCATAGAATCCGCACCGAGCTGGATGGACCCCATTGCTACGTTCCTCTCTTCTGAACAACTCCCAGAGGACAAAAAAGAAGCACACAAGCTGCGAAATAAAGCCCTGCGATATTATCTGGATCCGCAAGGAGGACTTTACAAAAAGTCCCTCTCTGGTCCATATTTGGAATGCGTACACCCCGACAAAGTGGAAGAGCTTCTGACAAAGATACATGAGGGCAGTTGCGGTGCCCATTCCGGTGGACGCTCCCTGGCCCATCGAGCTATAACGCAGGGGTATTATTGGCCGACAATGAGGGCTGACGCGGAGAGTTATGTAAAAAAGTGCGAGCAGTGCCAAAAGTTCTCCCCATTAACCCATCTGCCTGCCGAAGAGTTAAACTCTATCACCAGCCCCTGGCCGTTCGCTCAATGGGGACTTGATATCGTAGGACCATTGCCCAGGGCCCCAGGGAACAAACGATTCTTAATCGTCGCGACAGACTACTTCACAAAATGGGTCGAAGCGGAGGCTCTGACACATATACGAGATGCCGACATTAAACGCTTTGTATGGAGAAACATCATAACACGATTCGGCATTCCGAGACCTCTGATCTCAGACAATGGCACCTAGTTTGATTGTGGTGTGTACCGAGAGTTATGCAGTAAATATGGCATTCGGCCTTACTTCTCGACACTGGCCTACCCACAAAGCAATGGTCAGGCCGAAGCCTCTAACAAATCCATCTTGGACGGCATAAAAAAGAGACTGGAAAAAGCTAAAGGCAAATGGGTAGAAGAATTGCCGAGTGTATTGTGGGCTCATCGTACTACACCAAGGAGATCCACCGAAGAAACGCCGTTTGCTCTATGCTTCGGAACTCAGGCAATCTTACCCCTGGAAATCGGACTCCCAACCCTGAAATCGCAAGTTTTTGACACGGGCCGAAACGACATGATGCTTGCCCTAGATCTGATTCTCATTGAAGAACGAAGAGACCGCGCCTTGGCATCCATGGCCCGCTACCAGCAGCAGCTCGCCAAGTCGTACAATCAGCGAGTTCAATTGCGCCGATACACGTCAGGCGAGCTTGTCCTAAAGAAGGTGCTTCCAGCCGACCGAAGACCGACCGATGGAAAACTAGGTCCAAACTAGGACGGCCCCTATCAAATTGAATCCATCGCAGAAATAGGGGCATATCGGCTCTCAGACATGACAGGAAGAAGCCTGCCACGGCCCTGGAATTCTACACATTTGCATAAATTCTATCATTGACCCGACTTGTGGGCTTGATTCTTGTACGTGTTCCATTTTTGTAATACAAAGTTTCTCGTTTTCCCCAGCCTTGATTAATAAGGCCCGATTAAGCCTTCCAGGGCCAAAAAAAGACTCCGGATTTGGAGCGCCCTTCGTGGATATCACGATTGGCCAAAAAAGACTCCGGATACGGAGCGCCCTTCGTGGATATCACGATTGGCCAAAAAAAGACTCCGGATTCGGAGCGCCCTTCGTGGATATCAAGATTGGCCAAAAAAAGACTCCGGATTCGGAGCGCCCTTTATGGATATCACGATTGGCCAAAATAAAGACTCCGAATTCGGAGCGCCCTTCGTACATATCCCGAATGGCCTTTTTGAGGTTTGTATTCGGACCACTTAATTGGCCGAATAAGTATTCAATAAGAATCATTCGTAATTCACATCGGCCAATACGTGTCCAAACATTTACGCCATACAACACAAAACTTGCCAGAAAGATGAAGTAATACGATTAATCAAACACATAACATGTCGAGACCAAACACAAACGTTGAAAAGAAACGAAATTCTATCTATTCAGCGCAATGTCTACTCAATCGGCACCCTCATTGTCACTCTTCTCAATTTCGAAATCGGGATAAGGAAAGTGATGGCGATGATACAGGGGCAAGGCCGAATCAATTCCCGCGGCTTCGAGGGATTCCTCGTTCTGAAGGGCCTTGATCCAACCGTGCTTGAATCAACGATTTTCACATCGACAGACCTCCTCGGCCAGGTCTTGTTTGGTCTTCTCTATCCCGAACTTCAGGCCATCCCGAAATCCCTTTTCATAGCCCGAGGTCTGTTGGGTTCCTCTCCCTGCACCAACCAATTCAGATTGATCGGTCGCAATCGACGCGCTCGCTCGAACATTCTTCAGTTCCCGGAGCTCACGCTCAACCTTTTCCTCGCGAACCTCCAAACTACGATTCCTTTCATCCTTCTTCTCGCTCTCACGTCGCGCTTCTCACAGACGCATGCCGACTTCGTAGGCAATATATAGTCCTTTCACGGCCCCGTGGATGCCGTCTCGAAATACTTCGAAATCTCGACGTCCGACCATCGATTGTTGGACTTCCGGCGGAAATATCTGTTGCGCGAACTCAACTGCCACATCTGGGTCTTTGATGATAGAGTTCGCCTCCGTCATTGGTCTATTCCTCACAGAAACCGCAAAACTTAATGGCCGTGGCGTCACTTCAGACTAGATTCTCGGTTGCCTATCCTCTTGGGGCGATCTGCTTCGATGACTAAGGGGCTGCTGTGTTACCCGATCCTTGGAAGTTCTTCTTCCCGCACGCGTAGGCTCACTTTTGCGACTCATTACAACGTCTGATTCAGTCAATCTTCGTCCCTCCTCAGTTCCCTGAATAAAAAGTAGGGCCTCTGGCGTGCACCCGCTCCATTTGTCTTGCAATATTTGCAGCCTTTTCGAGGCAACGTTAGCAATCCCAAACGTCAACAGTCGGATGCCAACTGCCCAGCCCACGAGTGAGGCCCATTCGGCTTCCCCAGCTCGCGCCCTGACCAAGGCAAGGGCAAATTTCTTAATCTTATCGGCCGAGCTTTCAATTGCAAACGGCCGACCAGTCTGCGCCTTTGCCAGCCCGCGAGTTAGGCCCATTCGGCTTCCCAAGCTCGCGCCTTGACCAAGGGTAGATTTCTTAATCTTACAGGCCGAGCTTTCAATTGCAAACGGCCGACCAGTTTGCCTTTGCCAGCCCGCGAGTCAGGCCCATTCGGCTTCCCAAGCCCGCGCCCTGACCAAGGCAAGGGCAAATTTCTTAATCTTATCAGCCGAGCTTTCAATTGCAAACGGCCGACCAGTCTGTGCCTTTGTCAGCCCGCGAGTCAGGCCCATTCGGCTTCCCAAGCCCACGCCCTGACCAAGGGTAGATTTCTTAATCTTATAGGCCGAGCTTTCAATTGCAAACGGCCGACCAGTCTCTGCCTTTGCCAGCCGGCGAGTCAAGCCCATTCGGCTTCCCAAGCCCGCGCCCTGACCAAGGCAAAGGCAGATTTCTTAATCTAATCGGCCGAGCTTTCAATTGCAAACGGTCAACCAGTCTGTGCCTTTGCCAGCCCGCGAGTCAGGCCCATTCGGCTTCCCAAGCTCGCGCCCTGACCAAGCGCAGATTTCTTAATCTTATAGGCCGAGCTTTCAATTGCAAACGGCCGACCAGTCTGTGCCTTTGCCAGCCGGCGAGTCAGGCCCATTCGGCTTCCCAAGCCCGCGCCCTGACCAAGGCAAAGGCAGATTTCTTGATCTTATCGGCCGAGCTTTCAATTGCAAACGGCCGACCAGTCTGTGCCTTTGCCAGCCCGCGAGTCAGGCCCATTCGGCTTCCCAAGCTCGCGCCCTGACCAAGGGCAGATTTCTTAAGGCTAAGGCAAGGGCAGGTTTATTAAGCAACCCAATCTAAAAAAAAAAAAAAAAACAACAACAACAAAAAACAAATAGCATTTAACATTTATTGAGCACAACTCACGTTTTATATATATACTCATGATTGTAGCAACAGATAAAAAACACTAAATTAACAACTGTAAAAGTGCATTCAACAAATTAAAAACTTAAAAAACTGTCAGTTAGCCGGATCAGCCATCAGAGTCAGATTCTAATGGCTCAACATCCACTTGCTCATACGGTATCGGCATACTCAACGAAGCGTTAGCAGCAGCAAGGGCTTTGAGCCAGCCATGTTTGAATCCCCGATTTTCAAACTTGGGGACCTGGTCAACATACTCGGCAAGCCCAGCATTCTTCCCGGCCTCGAACACTTTGGAAGACTCCGAGTCGGCCGCTTCCTTCGCCGTCTTCATTTCAGCCAACTCAGCCTCCAGTCTGGAGATCACCTGCTGAGCCAATTTGAGCGCATCTTCGCTTGCATCCGCCTTCCTCTCGGCATCCGATCTCAACTGATCCGCGCTACGAGCCCTCTCCATCTCGGCGTCGGCCTTGAGGCTTCCTTATTCGCCCTCAAAGCCTCGACCTCGGCTTTTCTCCTCTAGCCCTCAGCTTCCTCGCGTAGACGGCCAATCTCTTTGACGGCGTCGCGATGGCGACGGCCCAAATCGGCTATCCATCTGACGGTCTGCAAAACTAGCATTTAGAACCTTAACTCCAACAGTATTCGGACTAAGTAAAGCTAAGTTCGACTATGTTACCAAAAGCGCCGGTTGGGCGGCTAGTGCTGCCGCATTCAGATCTGTTTCCACCCGGAAAGGCCTCCTTGTCAGATGGCAACGACATGGACGTGGCCAAGCTGAATGCGACTTCTGGATCTTGAGCGCCGATGCATTAGAAGAAATCGGTATGTTTCTTATCGTCGGCTGAATCACAAAAGGAACGACCACGTCCGATCCCTCTAATCGAGGACGTTTGCCGCCGTGTGTTCCTCGCAGCCGGCCTCAAACTCGGCAGGGCGTTTCTCTGCCTTGACTTCTTGATCGGCCTGCTCGATCACAGAAGATTCGGCATTTCGATTTGCTGCCGTTTCCACCTCAACGCACACGGACTCTGATCCGCTAGCAGGCAGGGAGGATTGAGGGTCGGTGACGGGCGGTGTTTCGGACGGCAGGGCCTCCACTCTTCGCCTCGCAGCCAACCTTTCCACGTTCGCCTTCCTGGCAAGTTGTGTCAGGCTTAATCCTGTCATGTCTTTGCGGTCTGCGGCGGGAATATTCTCCAAACTGTGAACAATGCCGTCAAGTGAAAGATCCCCTCCGCCAGAAGTGGATGGGGGGATCGCCGAATTCAATACCTCGTCAGATTCGGTCTCAGACTGATCTGATTCGCTAACATCAGCTACGTTTCCGCTCTGAATCGGACCCTTCAAAACCAACCTGCCTCAAGTTTTTGAAGTCAGACAAAATAAGAGTGATAAGAGAATCTTCACCCTCCGGAACAGGGATATTTTTCGCTGCCGAGAAGGTCGTATATGTCGGCTCATAATGAAGCAGGATATGCGCCAACCTCCCTTGTTTCTGAAGACTTCGACGGCCGAAATATTTGAGCGCGACTTCTATATCCGAAAGAACGGCGCCGTCGGTCGAAGGTAGAAATTTCTTCAAAACGCTCCCTGCAGAAGACAAGCCGTCACATTTCCAAGAAGGGGCTTCAAAAAAAAAAAAAAAAAAAAAAAGTGAGAAGGCAATCAGCCACCTGGCTCGCCCCTCCGTCTAGGAATAGGGTCGGTGTGATCCTCCCCTTCGCCGAATTCCCAGTTACCCTGGACGACGACCATAATGTCATCAACTCGTTTTCCAGAACTGGAAAGCATCGTAACCAGCTGATGGTCGATATCCTTGGCCCTAAGGAAGAAACGCCTGTGCCGACCAGAAGACTTAGCCAAGGCATAACAGTGCCGGATGGCTGGAATGCCAAGGTTAATTCTTAGGCGACGGTTGAGCGCTATAATCCCCATTATGACTCTAAAGAAATTCACATTAGGTTGGGGAGGGATTAAACCCCAGTAGTGGAAGCACAGCCCTAAGAAACGGGTGAAGGGGGAAACTGACTCCACCCTCTGTAATTGACAAAAGGGGGAAAGACAATTGTGGTTTTGTCCTCCCTCTCCATATCAAGAGTGCCGTCTGCTACAAGCGACAAATGGACATCATCAGAATGGAGAAATGGCGTTTAAAGCCAGTGATTCGATCTGATGAGAGGAGGTCTTTCAAATGTTTCGCCATGACTTAAGTTAGTAAGAATATGCCAAGGAAGGAACAAACCAGAAAAAGTCTTCAAAGCGAAGGAAGAGAGAACTTACAAAGGACGAAGGGGATATCGAAAAACAGAGTTGCGGGGAATATCCAAAAGGCAAACCAGTGATGAACGTGACGTGATACATGAAAGGGTGTCAAAATCTTAAATCGCAATAAATAAACATATGTGCGAAGGGGAAAAGTCGACACGACAACCGAAAGAAGTGCGCTTAGATATCCGCATAATGATGAGGCCAGCCGCCGAATTTTGGCTTTGACCTTTCGAAATTCAAAACCAAGCACTCCAGCTAACTATCATTAGTGAAGTGCTTGGGGGGCAATTGTGGGAGCCGAATAAACGGAGGAGTCGGGAGATGCGTACCCCAGAAACTGGATACTACTCGGCTTCGTATTGCGTAACTACGGTGCCGAATACGTTAACAAAGCCGAATAGACGAGGCTCAGTAGATCCGAATAAATGTAAGGTGAATTGGATAAGAGTAGGCTCAGGCCCCGAGGCCTAAAAAAGTGAGTATAAATATAAGAACCACAAATCCAGAAAGGTATGTAAGAATCACTTCACTTAAACCTAAAGAAAAAGTTATCTTGAGTGTCTGAACTAACTTGTCCGTCGGAGTGCTAATCCCGGTACCCCCGACCGGAGTTTTCCTCTTTTCAGGTGACTAGCTGAGGATCACCAGCGCCTCCTAGGATCTGAAGAGTATTTCCAAACCACTTCTCCACAACAGAATTATCTACTTGGGAGTTCAATTCACTGGAAAGAAAACCTGGAGGGTTTTTTTTGATAAAAATGAGGAGACGAATTTTCGGGTGGGCCAATAGATGGCTGTCACTCCCGTGGAGAATGAAACTTATAAAGTAAAGGCAGTTCTAGAGTCCATGCCAATTTACACAGCTTCAGCTATCACAGCACCGATCTGGGTAGGTGACAAGATTGATGTGTTGTTCCGCGGGGTCGAAAGATCAAAGGAAGCTACACTTAGTGAGCTGGAATATGGCCAGGCCAAGCCCTTCATTATTATTAGTAAGGTGGGGCGGAGGGCTAGGCCTAGAGAAGAGAGAAAAGAATGGCAAGCAAATGCTTCCTAGGAAGGAACCTCCCCGAGAGACCTAACGTATTGAGAACCTGGTAAAATGTAGGGGCAGGAATAAAGAACTCGGATGCAGACCCGAGCGAAGGGATTCTCCTTCATTCCAACGCAGAGATGGCCTTGAAAACTTGCCCAAACGAAGTCACAAGGTTCTTTAGACAAAGTGGAAAGAGGAAACTTGCATCCTTCCCGGTCTACTCTCACCATGGAATAAAAGAGAGTGCTATATAGCAAGCCACCCAATCATTACGGTCTTCACAAAGGAAGGAGCTTTACTTTACAACTAGAAGAGGGGCGTAGAGGTGAAAGGCGGGCCGGCCAGTCACCTGCGAATCGACGGCGGAAGACGTGGTCTTAAGCCGGTAACTGAACACTTGAAGCATCTATTTTAGGTGCCGCCCGGAAAGAAAACCGAAGGAGTATAACAAACAGGGAAGCTTCCCCCAATCCCCTTGACTCAGAATGAAGAGAAAGACTGATCATGGATTAGGAGCGAAGACAAGCCGCGAGCTATGAACAAAGGGCAAGTGACAAGCAATTGAGACGAATCTAGTTCTCAGACGAGCTAGGACACGAGTATAGGCTATCAATGCTATGCGAAGGGAGTAAAGTGTATGTATTTATTAAGACTTTGGGCAGCAGAATGGCAGGGTTCTTGCCATAATAAATACATATGGGAGGAGTCCTCTGTAGACAAGCCCATTTTTTTATGACCTTTTAGTCTGGAGGCGGGACTGTCGATAAGGGCTCGTCCGGAGTCACGAACTTGATGGGTGCATGCTGCAGGAGTGGGTCCTTGAAAATTCCAAAATTATAGTTGGGGATGGCCCTACGTCGTTGTCCAAAGGCGACCGGGGGTGACGATTCCTTTGCTGACACCGCGATCTTGCCGCTTATTTCTCAAAGTAAAGAAATCTTGCACTTTATGCCTCAAATTATTACACCGATCGGTTGTATGCCCCCTGTTCTGGTGAAATTAGGCATTTAAGTCTCTACCCAGGAGGGACCGGTAGCGGAAGGTACTAGAGGAGTTGCACCAAGCTATGCTCAAGCAGCATAGGAAGAATCTAACTCCATGGCAATTCCATTGGGCAAAAAGGGTTTATATAAGGGGTAGGGCTTCTGTCCCTAGTTGTTCCCTTTTTCTGTCTGCTAGTCTATCTATGCCCCATCATTTAGTTTGCGATTCAAGTCTCTTCGATAAGAAGGGTAAATCGCGGTCAAATATCACTCTAATTTCTTATTTCTAGGGCTTCACTTTTTGATTCTTTTTCACCTTGGAATTTAGAATTGGAGATGAAAAGAGGGACTTTCGAACAAGCGTAAGAAGAAAAGTAGAAACTAAGAGGTTCTGTCAGTTATTTTCCTTCTCAAAACCCTATATCCCATAAGCCGTTTAGCCCTTTTTCTATTACGTAAGCAGTTCGAAGTCTTTGATGTATTCCATTCCTTCCTCCGGGGCTAGCTAAACTAAATTTCAATCGTAGGTCTCTCCTAATGTCCTTTAGTCGTCTTTGTTCTTCCATTTGTAGGATACATGTGCTTTTACTTGAGTTCTTGGAAGCATTCCAATCCGGACAAGTGGTCCATTCTTCTAAAGCGAGAGGCATTGCCCTCCCGTGATGAAGTTTTTTTTTCAGTCTTGAAAGCAAGGAATTGTTTGATGTAGGGACTGGTGATTGGTGTCTTTCAACATTCCCTTAGGTCAGCAACTTCGCAGCTTTCCAATCCGTCTGGCCCCTACTAAGAGTTTGTCTAGTAGCACGTAATCCGTGCAGTCAGTCGAGTAGTCAATGTCGTATTTGAGTCTAAGCGAGTGAAAGAAAGTGCTTGTTTTCAAGGAGTACTTGGTTTATCGCTTCACTTGCTACTAGCTTCCGCCCGATCTCTTCTTTAGAAAGGTCCTTAACGGCTTCTAGAAAGAAGGCTTCTATAACAACTATGAAAAGCATCGAAAGAGACTTCCTTCATTATCAATGGCACATCACATCTGCTATCTATGAAGGTAAGCTCCGCCGCATTCTCATTCTAAAGTAAGGCCAAGGACTTTTTATTCCCCCATTGAATCGAGACTGGCAATGATTTCAAAAGAAATAAAAAGGAATTGGTAGAAGGACCGTCAACTCCAACAGCGGTTCCTAATTCAATAGCAAAAACAAATATAACACCAACTTGGGATCTTTCTAACAGCATCTCTTCCTTTTAATAAGACTCGAAGATACAAGTCTAGATTCACTCTCTTCTCTGAACTACGTTACCTTCGGTAAATGCTTTCTTGCCAACATGCCTTCCTTTTAGACATAGATCTATCATTACCGACTAAGGAAGGGCAAACGTGGAAGATTTCCAAGAATGAAGAAAACAAAGGAGAATGAATTTGATTAAAAAGGTTTTTTGAATTGAAAGTGTGAACTGAAAAGGGGATGCACACTATACCTTATTGTTCGTTCCGATAGTTGCTAGACCATCAAAAATGGGTTTCCGGGCTATAAATGCCGCGGGAAATCCTTCTCCGTCTTTTTGCTAGAGCTATAGAGGGACTGGTCGAAGAGAAACTCGTCCAAAGTGATCCGGGAGCAGGAGTATAAAAAGGACATATAAAGATATTCCCGGATAGCAGTAGTGTGAAGGTTCGCCGAGTAGTTTCCGATCGACACGATGGTACTTTGTTCCTCCTCCAACCACTGCTGCTTTCTGGCTGAGTAAAGAGAGTTCACAAACTTCGGCTTTTAAGCCCTATTCTCTGTCAAAAACCCTAAACTTTACTTTCACCAAACCAAGATCGCGGATATCCCTACCTTAGATCGAATGCTAAAAAACCTCATATTGTGCATAAACCTGATAGTCCCCCCTGACTGGAATAGAAAGCCTATCCTAATTCTGCAAAACCCTTACTACCCTCGGTCCCTCATGGACCGTCCAGCCCATCGAAAGCCACCTCCATATATACCCCTAGCAAATCACTATCCAAGCTAGGTTGGAAATAGTCATTAATTCAAGTAAGTTATGGGTTCAGATTATGAAGGCTAAATATTTAAAGAATGATGATAGGAAATTCACGTATATCATTTATCACCTAGGTGCGATTGCGATTCAATACCTGAAATGATTCAAAGTGAGTTCCCACTCGACAAGAGAAAGAGTATTAGAAATCCTCAGTCCGCTAACCTGTTTTACTTAAATAAGAATCATGTCGAAAAAAAGAGTCGCTGTACTAGATGGATCTATTCTTTTCTTTCTTTCTTTGCCGGGTGTCGAGCGATTGGGAAAGAATTGCCAGTTCATCCTTCTCATCACTCTGCTGAGAAAGAACCTATGATCCATAAGATTTACTGATTTAGATTCAACATTGAGCAGTGCTAGTATCAATAGGAACATCTTTCTTGTTTTATCAAAAAGTATTTAGCATAAAGAGCCCTCAATAACTGAGGATAGAGGGGAGTTTCAACTCAATACCCGGGCCTTCTACTAAGAGTGTTGCAAATTTCCTTTCTTATCCCTTCTAGTTTAAGCCTTTTCCTCGGTTAACTATGGATTCTAAACCTTGTCCCATTCGATACCATCTTCTTTGACTATTCAACCTGCTGCTCTACGATTAACTTCCGGCTGCCCGGACATTAAGGTCGGAAATAGCCTATCTTCTCAAGCAGCTTATTCTGATTTAATTGCTTACACCGACAACCGTAAGAGCAGATAGGCAAACTAGGGATATTGCCTCAAGCCTAAACCTTTCGGAACCTCCTTCTCTTTGCACTCACTCTACTTTATTGACTATTACTTTCATATGACTGACTATGTTAAGGTTTCAGATAACCCCGAAAAGCCCTCCCTTAAGCCCAAGGGAGAAGGCAAGTCACTAACTAAAACTAACTAGAGGAATGCCTACTACTTTGGATTGTTTCGTTTAGGAATTCATATCAGGAGAAAGGTGAGTAGCCGAATTAGCATCGTAGAGAAAGAGAAAGAGGGATTGCTTCCATCACAGACCGGAGAAGGTCACCAGCCTCAAAGCCGATAAGACCCCAAGACGCAACAAGCACATCCATGAAAAATGTAATCCCTAATTCCGGAGCATGATAACATGAAAAAGAGAAATTAAATACTAAAACTGAATCTTAGTGTTCTAGTTGACAACAGTCACTAGTTTGGTGATGACTGTCTTTCTTATTTCTTCAAACCTTGTAAGCCTTGTAGCAGGTGTGGCATCCTGCTGGAGTCTTTTTTCCTTTCACTTTTAACTATCAAGTCCATCCGATCTTGTTTGAAATCCCGAGGTCAAAAGTAGATAAGAAAACAATACACCCTTCTAGTAGCATCATATCTGCTGTAAAGTAAACTCACTATCATGCATTTTACAAGTTTTTTAACTTTGCTTGGCTTACAACTCTTGTACCATCAGGAACTGATAGTGTGAAGGGGCCTGCCTGCTGGCATATTGTGGGTTCTGAAGTCAGTAAGGCCATCTTGTCTTAAACTAATTTTAATTTCGAACTGTGAGATCCAATAGTCGCGCTTTAGTCCGAAGGGCCATAGGGATTTTTTAATAAATGTGACTCTCCACATATTTCATTGCTATCCATTATTTTAGTCTTTTTCGTATGAGTTTGCTTTCTCCGAGCTACCTTTGAAGGGCGGCTAGGATCCACTTTTCTCATATGCGTCTCAAATACTATTTCTCGGCCTAAGCACTATGCTTATAAGACCGACTGCTAATTGTTTTCTTTCAATCCTAACAATGACTTTCTCGGCTCAACTATAACATTCTTTTGATTCTTTTTCACCAGAGCTAATCTCTGCCAACTCAATTCCTGTCTCGTCTGCTAACTATTCTCGGTGGGCTTACCCTGATAGGGGATTCGCGATGCCTTCCCAAGGTCTCTGCGGTACGGGCTTATACACTCCTCTTGCCACCTTTGTCTTCCTGAAAAAGACGGCACGACTAAACAAATCTTTCAACGTCCCAAGCCAATCCAATAGTAGACTAGTTCTCCGCTACCAATGGGTACGTTTTGTCTTCTTAGCTCCGCCCTCTAACTAAAAAATTGGAATAGGATCTCTGTCACAAGCTGGGGCTGCTTGAGGAGATTGCTTGTCCTGCTCGAGCCATTAAGGAGGGAGAGGAGTGGCTCCTTACGTTGGGACCCCTTGGCTCTAGTTATTGGTCGGCAGAGGGTGCTTGGGATGACTGGGATTAGAGGATTCCTATCTTTCTCACGTCTTCTATGAGAATCTTTGCGTTCAATCACAGATCCTGGCATAAGATGCCATTCCCGCGTAAAGGCGGGATGAGAACCCGGGTCCTAGGTATTCTCACCAAAAGACTTTACCAGCTAGACTACTGGAGCTGCACTCATAATGCCTGAACCCCCTTGAGGTGAAAAGGCCTCGCCCACTCAAGTGTTTTGACACAGATAGGTAGACTTGCAAGACTCGCTCCTTACGAGCAATTTGTCCGACGACAGAGAGAACTTCAAAACACTAATGCCAAAGGTGCGTACCTAAAAGGTGAAAAAGTCTTAAGAATTTCACTTTGAAAGAAATACCATCACTCGCAAGCTATTCAGAAGCCTTCCACTCTTGCTCTCGTATTTAGAGTCCCGGCCAATACCGGGTAGGACAATCCAAGTGAGACCTTACTATGACGAAAGGGATTCCTTTTGAGTTCCCAAATCCATAATTCGATTCTTTCTCCATTCTGAAAAAGGAGTAGATGCCCAATGCCAATGATACGAAGAGCTAGCTTGGCTACCCTGAAACGAAACAATAAAGACGGATCGTAGACCACACAACTATGATCTACGAGCAACCTTCTCTTTCGTTCAGTGACATCACAAGAGTTGGTTTGAGCGCTTAGGGCCATTGGAAGGGGGCTTTCCGAGAGGGCTTCCTTCGTGAGGAAATAAGACTAAGAGAAGTCGAGGAGAGCGGAGTTGAAAGTTGTTAGCAGGAATGGTATCCGGTCCAGGTCTACCAGAACGTGCATTCCAAACCAAGCAAAGCCTATTTGAAAAGGCTTCAAAGCAAAGAAAGAAGAAAAGTCAGGAATCAATGAAGTAAGAATTCTTCTATGTGCCCTTACCTTCCCCGGAAGTCCCTCCTTGCCTGGTTTGTTTAAAGGCTTTTGTTCGACGCAATAATCAATAAGCAAAAAAAGCATTAAGTAATAAGTAAGAAAGAGAAAATTGTGAATAAAAAAGCAGGATACTGATACTCACCAAAACAAAGCGTTTACTCTGCTCTGGCTTCTGGCTTCTCTTCCTTTACTTTACTTTAGGAAAAGAAAGATTTACGTATCCAAAGGAATAGATTGAAGAAGCCTTCATAAAGTAGGGCGTTAAATTCTTCCTAAATGCTAAATGGAGGAAGAAAGGGAGCTCTTTTTACCTAAAGATAACCTCCTCACGGATAGCTAGATCTGGCATTCATCTCTATCATACTGACTATCTTCTTTACACATAACCTCTGCTGGAAAGGCTATGAGGGGTCTACCCCAGCCGTTACCTTCCTTTAAGAAAGTTCCTCGCATACTATACTTCTTTCATTTCTTCTCGGTCTTTGCAGTCTAGAGGGGTACTTATCCCTTTCCAACAGGGAAAGAAGATTAGTAAATTACTGAATGTTCCAATGGTTGATGGTTTTGGGTGCAACTATTCCAAGAGAAAAGGGCAATGAAAATGTTCTAATAAGCTGCTTTCTTTTACACCTTGTGGAGGCATTATTCAAAGACAGTACCCCGAGCCAAGTCTTACCCCCCTATACTGATCAAGCTAAGCTAAGTAAGCTAAGCTCCGAAGTCTTGCATTTAAAGGGAGAAAAGAAAAAAAAAAGCAAGTTCTCATTTCAAGCGAGGAAAGAATGACTCGAAAGTTCAAGAGAGGGAAGTTGAGTTGACTTCTTTTAACAGCTTTCCAGTCTCGTAGTACAAGACTTTAGATTCGATTTTGGGATATGTCTTTCAATTAAGGATCTTCCTGAGAATTGGAGGCGAAGCAGATGTACACCTAATTTCACAGCTGAACGCCGCAAGCCAATTCTCCCTCCCTCTAACTATATTAGTTAGACTTTACTTTATGCATTCCTAGAATACCTGGCCAAGAGCAAGTCTGATCCAATTGATGTCAGTGACTTTATTAACGGAAAATTTCTTTCATTGAAAAAGAAGGTCTTTATGAAAGTATTCGACTAGAAGTAGCTCTATTGAAAGAAGGAAAATCGGAATCGGTTAATATAAATAGGCTGGACAAGCGCTTTCAGTCCTTTCGCTTTCCCTTTCTACCTCTCTAGATGGCAGGGCTTACTAATAGAAAGGTAAAATTGATCGCGTCATGTAGGAAGAAGAAGGTTCTAGATGCACTTAATAGTCTTTATTAGTCCGTCCCTTACTCCATTCCTTACTCATTTCCATTTCCCCCCTATTTGAATAAGGCTCTTTCATCCACAGATTCCATTCGGAAAGAGCAAGCCTAGCAATAAGCAAGCTTCAAAAGCCCTTTCTCCCCGTAATTAGTCAGCAGCAAGCTACTTCATTCCTAATCCTAGTCAGAAGCTGAAAGTTGACCCTTGTCCCTTACCCAACCCAACCTATAAAGTTGGGGTCTTGCTTTGCTTTCCTGCCCCCTATCTACTCTAAGTCTAAGGCTTCAGACGGGATGCTCTAGTTGCTCTGGAACAATTAGGAAATTCTCTAGAATAAAGAAGAATGTCTGACGCCTAAGTCTTTAACTCCTCTTTACCTCCATCAAAGTAAATAAATTGTAAAGCTTTCTAACTCGCCTGAAGGAGACTAGACTTCCTTAGAAAGAAAAAGTCGTAACCTTCGCTCCCCCCCTACCTATTATATATATTATGGCAATGGCCCTCTTCTCGCCTTGCAAGGAAAGAAGAATGATTTGGAACCACACCATGGACTGACCCCTTATACTGCTCTTACCTTCTTGCTTGCTTGGTTGCTAATCCCCTTCCTTCCTTTGCTCTTAGTTCTTCCTTTCCCCTTAGTCAGTAATCCAATCCTTTCCCGAAGAAAGACTAAGAAGGCCGTAGTCAAGTTGATAGAGGTCCTTTAGTCACTCCACTGTGTCAGGCAAGGCGGGAACGAGGATTGTACGTACCCTGAGAAAAAGGTGGATAAGAAAAAGTACAATAAGAGAGTTCAAGAAAAAGGATAGGACAGTGAAAGTCAGATGGGCAAGGCTAAGGTAAACCGCTAAGTGACTTGCGAAAGCCCTATTTGAGTAAGAAGTCAACTTGCGTCAGTTTCATACTTCCAGTTTCTATTTCTTTGAATAGTAATGGGAACTTCTCGACGTAGCGAATCACTTCAATTCCAGGCTGGCAAATCAAAGAACTTTAGGGAAAAAGAGCCAGCCCAACCTACTCTTTCCTCTCTTTGTACTTATTGGCTGGCCCTTCTCTCCTGTTAAGTCGAGCGATTGCATTCCTTTCGCTTTCGGCACTTTCACTTGAGTTGATAGTATCTACGGACCCTGACTTGCCTTACTCAAATAGGGCTTCCTTTGGTCTTCTAGTCCATAGGAAAAATCTCATCTGTTAGCGCTTATTCTGGTCCGGACACATAGACTCGATTGCTTTTCATTCTTCCGTCCATTAAGTGCGCGCCGCCTCTTAGTACTTAATAATAGTAATCCTGCAGCAGAGATCTCTCTTCATCAAATTTCAGACTAAGCATCTCATACATAAGAAAGTTAGCTAATATTGGAAGATGTCCTACAAGAAGAGAGGAAGATCAATAAAAAAAGTACTATAGGAAGGGGATATAAGGGAAGATCTACTCAAAGGGGCCCTAAATCAAGTAAATCGAGGGTCAAAGTGTCAGAAAGCAGGTCAAGGTGCCTGCCAAAGGAAATGAAGGTAGAAATGCTCGGGGGATTGAAAGAATGAAAAGGGCAAGAAGATGGGGGAATTTTTTCCTTGGAAATCTTATCTATGTCAAATCAAAAGACTTCTAAACTTTCTAGTCCGGTGAGCTCTACGACCCGGCGATTTCTTCTTCTCACTTGAAGTCATGCCGAGCGAAGACCAGAGCCTTCCCTTGTTCGGGATCATCTTCTTCCGGGATTCTTAACCTCTCTGCTTCCCGGCTCGCGTTGGTGAAAGTTCTAAGAGAAGCTTTAAAAAAGGAGTGGGATGGCTTTTCTCTTAATGCAAAGGCCCACCACGGTTGAGGTCTTATTTGTGCTTATCTTTTAAAGTAGGACCGGGATCCTCTAGTCTGGGGGGAGTATTCTATTGGCTTGTCTGTCAACTTTTTATTTTTCAAGACCTGCTAAAACAAAGCAACTTTTCCTCTATGGTAAGCCGAGTACGTAGAAGTCTCTGATCTTTTTCTTTCTAAGGTTCTTCGTATTTACGTCGTGAGTTCTCGTAAGAATGCTTTTTCCGGTGTGCACGACTACTATGATCTATGGGTATTCGACAATTTCCATGAGCCAGACTCAGAGAGGAGTCTTATTGGTGCAAGAGAAGAAGGCGAATAGGGCAGTCGAATCGGTAGGCAAACAAGCGATAGGCAAGCAATCTAAGAAGGAAGTCAGTCAGTGAGCATCTACCCTTTACGACCTTAGGACTAGGATGATGAGTTAACCGAACTCAGAAAGCAAGAGGAAGTCCGCACACATTTGATATTCTAACTACTTACTAAAGAGAGGACCCAACTCGAACTCTTAATTAGGAAGATGAATAAAGAGAAAGACAAGCGCAGGGGTACTCAAAGGTTCCTTAATCAGCCTTCTTTTTTGATCTTTTTAAATAAGATGATTATCTGATCCTTTTGTCTTCCTCTTCTTTTTCCTTTATACCCCCTTTATTTTATATAGGATATAGGGCCTTGCTATCCGAGTAAGGGCAAGCGCAGGGAAGGACGGTGTGGAGCACAAGTGATAGAAGAAGAGAGTCAGGAAGGATGGTGACTATACCTACAAGCCCGCTTTCATGATTGAGATGCGTAAGGATGGGAAAGCTATGAGACTTTCTCCACAAGACTTGCCAGGCAGCTAGGAAGGCCCTAATAAGCCAGTACAAGGTTGCCAATTTCCGTCTTCCAGCGTGATCAGATTGAAGCAAAGGAAAGGTTCCTCCCTTTATTGAAATTGAAGTCTTGAAGTCGAATCAAGTGATAGAAGATGCCCGTCCTGGCCTCTTCGCAAGAACTCCTTTGGGAGAAGAAGGATAAGGAATAGGTATGAATTAGCCCCTTTCATTAACAAGCTTTCTTGATGCTGGAAGTTAGGGTTCAGTTCTGGAAGCTTCTTTCTCTTCGTCTAAACGGAGTAATATACACATTAAGTGAAGAAAAAGCCTTAAGTTCATGTAGTATCTTCCAAGTATTTCAAGACTTTACTTTCTGCTAGGTCTTCCATACGGTTCTGCTTAAAGATCCGCTTCGACCCTTTCTCCCACAGGCTTAAGGAAATAGGGAGAAAAAAGAAAGGCTGCTAACGAAAGGAAAGAAGGATGCAGAGAGTGCACTTTCTTAAAGATAAAGGATGCGGAGAGATTAAAGGCGTTAAGCCTAGGAAGCTGGAGGAGAAAGGGGCTCTGCACAAGCAAAGGAAGCAGTTGAAAATCGAATGTTAAGTTGAGGAAGGAGAATGTGATGGTTGCTAATTCAAAGTAGAGGAGAGCAGAGTTTAAACCCGAAAACCAGGGGGAAGAACGAGAGCATTATTATAATATAGTTGGAGCAACTCCTCTATTTTTTGGTGGATTTGCTCTTTAATTGTATCAAAACAGAGGTCTCCCAGCCTTTCGGCCATATTCTCATTATTTAAACCTCGAAGGCGTCCTGCACGAAAAACTATTAAAACTATTAGCGGAATATATGCAACTCCTACGACGGTTAATATTTAAATTACCATTTGTAATAAAAAGTTAAGAATATCTTGATTATCCATAATGAAATGAAAGATCGAGTCAAGGGAGAATGCTGCTGCGTTTACCCGGTTCGCCTCTCTTACTTATTTATAATGACTACGTTCGGGGCACATATAGTGCTAGAATCCCCCTCCTCCTGTAATATTAGTTAAGAAGGCTACGACTTGTAGGTGAAAGTCACTTGTGATCCCATTCACATAAACATCTCTGATTGCATTAGAGAGAATAGGTAAGCTCTCTATATCAATGATCTCGTCGCAAAAAGAGGGGAGGGTCCAATTATTGGGTAGCGGATAATTGTGAAGGTTTAGAAGTTCTGAAACTCTTGCATAGAGGCAGTTTTTACCAGAATCTATAGCATGCTGACACAGGGCATTAATTTTAGGGTTTTTTTCTCTATGATTCCACATAAACTGTGCTAAAGCAGAAAAAGAATCATAAAAGGAAATTAGTGCTTGTTGTCTTTCCATCTTAAAATGGATTCCTTTCTTGCTCCTTGCTCGCGGAGCGGCATACCGAAAAAAAAGAAAGAAGACACATTACCTAACCAACTAACCTAACCCCCAGCCCCACCTTGTTCTAAAAGAAAAGACAGATCCGCTAAAAGAAAACGGATGCGCGTTAGCGCAACGGTTTTCGCTCGTTGCTTGTTGCTATCTAATATCTAAGGGCGGTAGACTGAACACCAAGCCAATCTCGATTCAAGAAAGATTACTACAAGCAACTACGAAAACTACCTCCTCAATATCATGTGTTCCCCGGTTGAAAGCCCCGATTGAAAGGGGATCAGTGATCACTTATGATATTATTCAAAAACAGACAACCGAAGGAGTTTAGTTTGAGTTGATGACTGGACCTCCTGAGAACCCGAACGATAGTGAGGACTCTGACGGATGGCAGAGGAGGGGCTCCTTAGGTTAGGGAGCGGGGCTGTTATTTACTCTACATACGCAACTAAGTCCACTAAATAGACTCCTGCCTTTTCCTCTACCATTGCAGGTTCTGAAGAAAGAGGTACAATTTAATACTCCCGTAAGTAACACAGTGCAAAAAAGAACTAAGAAAAAGGAAATTCTTTTTCTTTTCGTAGCTCCCCCTTTCTATATATGGTCTTATATAGATGCAGACGCAAAGATGAAGACGCAACAACTCGTCTTATCGTCTGATCTATAGGGATAGAGGAAGCTAGGAGAGGATGATAACCAGTTCTATCGAGCTAGCGCTATTCCTCTAGCTAGGCGCATGTAGGATAGATGGAATCTCCTGCCTTTAGGAAGGTTTAGGGTGAGAAAGAAGTCCAACTTTGGGAAGGGTAAAGAAGAACGAGAAGAATAAGGAAGGACTTTGAGGGCTCATCGTAAGCTCTTCTACTAGCAACCATGTTTGGTTCTTAAATAGGATTCTTGAAAGAAAAGAGAGACTTTTTTCCTCTACTACATTTATACTTTTCTTCTCGTTCATTGGTTACCTTTATCGGGTGGGATGGTATTTTAGTAGTCTCATAGTTGGGTGCTTTGCTTTAGTGTGATTGACGAAGGCTAGGCTAGGTTTGGTAATACTACTCTTCTTATTCTCTTGGTATTGACCCGGAAAGGGAGTTTGTGAGGCGACACTCATAATGCTTTCGTTAGTAAATCCAACTAGCCGTAGAGCTAGTTCTAATGGTTGAGCGGTTGGAAGAGACATAGCTTCAATGTCGGGATTGGAGATGTAAAAGCAAACTCTCCAACGCATATAGGTAATTAACCGCCTTGAAGAGATTAGTTGACAACAGTAAAAAGAAGGGTGCAACCTTAGTTTGTTTTGCTGCGGCGATCTCAGCAGAGGTAGTTGCATGGGCATTGTTTTCCAGGTCAAGAGCTTATTCGAGCTCGGCCACAAGCTGGAGAACTGGTGAAAATTTGCTCCTAGCTAGTGGAACAAGAAAGACATGGATGGTTTACATGAGTAAACTCATGATGAAATACTCTCTTTATCGGCCAACTCTTGTATAGAAGTAGGAAGGCAGTCCTTTGTGAGGGTGCCTGCCGAGGGTTATTTGGTCCGGTGCTTGGTTGTAAGAGTGCGCAGCTAAGGGAGAGAGATTCGCTGCTAACAAGGGCTCATAAGCCTTTCATAGGTAGAGTAGAAGTGAAAACATTGTCTAATGAATAAAATATAAATGATCATAGGTGAAGCTCAAACAGGTTGAAAAATACGATATACGCTCCTTTCTTTGTGCCTTTCAGTTCATTCAATATCTGTAGCTCCTAATCAGAACTACTGCTAACACAGTGGGGGAATAGGGCCAAAGATGGTCTTCTTCAAGACTAAAGGAGATTTTTATCCCAACTGCTTCCTCATCACTACCCAATTTATTCTACATCAGCAGCCACCCCTTCTTCATTCTTCAAGAACCCCCTTAACTGGTTTATCATTGAAAGCTCTCATTCCTGGAGAATCCACCCTTCCAGATGTATCCCCAGATCCAAAACTTCCCCTTGAGTATCTGACCCCTGGACTTCAGTCTCTTCACTAACATTGGTATCCTGGGATTTATCCTTGCTACTCCCCGAAAATGCTCTGTTGGTGGAGATTCCATATCTCCTGCACCTAGGATCAGCCTTCCTTGTTGTAAGTTGGTAAAGCCAAAGCCAAAGGGCTATCTCCGGATTAGCTTCTAGAGACTCGGCCTCTGTTCTCGTGAGCTAGGTTTCATTTTATAGATAAGGCTAAGTAGATCAGTTCAGTCTCTGAGACAGCCGAGTAGTCGTAGGGTAAGTAGCAGCTATCTTCGACCGAGCAGGTGTAATAAAAGAAAGTCGTGGTTTGGTTTTTCGTATATAAATGGATCTGCCTTCTTTGTACTTAGAGGTGCGAGAAGGTGCTAACAAAGAACCCCAGGTTCTAAGATAAGATCTATTCCTAAAAGGGTAGTCTATGAGTTTCTGGTCTTGACCTCGACCCCAAGGCAAGAAGGAGAGACTTCCCGCGCCCTGAATTGAATAAGTAAATTAACTCTATGTCGAGCTGCTCCTCTGGCGCCTTTCTCCTGAGCTAGGCTCAAAGTCGAGTGTTGGTGTTTTTAGGATGGAAATAGATCGCCTGTCCTGAAAGTGGAGATAGGTTGTAGAAACAACCCCAGATCTATTTATAAGAGGTAGGCTACGAGTGTCTGGTACTGACCAAGGGAGGCCGTGCTTTCCAACAAAATCCCCTGGGAATCTGTCCCCGAGCGTGCTGGCTTTCCTACTATATGTAGAGATCTCTCAGTGGCTTGGTTCTCGTGGAGCTAAGCTAAAAGTCGGTTGTTGGGTCTCTAAAATCAAAGGCGGGCTTAACGGGGTAGGACACCTTACCTTATCAGACGGGGTTGGCTTGAAGGCTTGGAAACTTTATTTGATTAGCGGGGTTACCGCACTTCTACTTCCAAGAAAGAAAAGGGAAATAGTGAATCTTTTCATATTGAGATTGGTAAACCCGACACCAATTGATGGAATGAGATGAGGTCCTACCTTTCATAGTTACCTTAGCCCCGTAAACCCGAAAAGCTGGTGGAAAAAAACGTTCGAGCACCCCTGATTATATACAGTCTGACGAGCACCTCATATTGAGAAAAAGTCTCGAGATTGAAATGGGATAGTAGGATCCCTTAACTCTTGTGTTCTGTGTGCAGCTTTAACGCAGAATTTCGATTTCCATTTATTGATTTAGTCAATCCAGCCTAGCAGTTAACTAAAGAGTTAACATGACCAACTTGAACATTGTTCCGAGAAAACCCATCAGACGAACGATCCAAAGCGACTAGTAGGGGAGAGTGGACCTTATCCCATTACTTCCTCTCGTTTGGAATGGAGGGACGGGCAAGCTGACAACCTTGTGGAGCTAGAAGCACCATTAAAGTCACACTCTACTTCTTCTCGAGTCCTTCTTACAACCTAGGTTTCACTTTCTATCTTAGTATCCCGATGGTTTGGGAAGCAAGGACAGATAAGTAAGGAAAGAAAAGACTGGATGAGGTAGCTCTTGTTGGTTCTTGGCAGTCGGAAACATGTAGCTACTTGACTGGAGGTTTAGAGCAAAAAATACGAAATTAGAAGGAATGAGCTCGATGGTTGGTCATTATAATTGTCTTTTACTTCTAGTATAGAGAATGTATGGGGAATCTCTTTCTATCTTCCCTTTGTCTTGCTTGAAGTGATTCCCATATAAGGACAGACAATAACTAATTAGATGTCAGCTTTCTAGTAGCAAAATCCCTTGCTTTTTGTATAGACGAAATATTAATTATAACTAAGTAGGTTTCGAAATTAAATAGCCCATGAAGATTAAGTAGAGGAGTCAACAGCACGCACACACAGCACATGCTTTGGACTGTAGATCGTTATGTCTAATATGGTCTTTCTTCCCTTGGCTATTACCAATCACTGGGCCTATTGCAAAGGCCTTGGTTCGCGTAATCAAAGCTCGCTTCGCCTTATGAAAGGGTTCCGCCCGGCTACTATACTGATAGTTGGTTCGGGTTATGCCTATGCCACTCCCTTTCGGACCCTTGCCTTCTTATCTCAGGGTGTGAGGCAAGGAATGAAAACCCGTATTGTAATAGTACACACAAGGAACTCTCTTTAAGGAAGAGTAAGCACCAAGATCTGGGACTGAACCTGGCGTCTTTTTCCAAGCTGTCTACGTACCCTTTATTAAGGGAGCAAGTCGCACGTAGTTATCTATCATTTCATCGATTAGCCTGTGGTGTGGTACATGTCCCGGGTACAATCTACACGTGGAGCTGAATTAGGTCGCCGTTCTGTTTGTTCCATAATCTCTACCAAAGGGTTATGCCGGTCATATAGAAGACCAACACATATCTCTTTAAGATCCAACTAAACATACCCTATTGTCGCCAGATCCATGATCTCCCCACTAACCAATTACGTTACGACCACTGAACAAACATGGAATATCCTTAACTATTTTACTAAAAATGGAATAAGAGATGCATATTCTAATCTAACACCCCTTATAAGTGTAAAGGGCCTCATTGTTTCTTCCTATTTTTCTATATATTATAGTAGCATAAGAAAGAGTATACACCTGTATGCGACAGGACTTGGCTGCCCAAGCTGCCCCTTATTAGTTTAGTAAAGGGGTCCTTTTGTTAAGGGATCACGCCGCTCGTAGTTCAGTTCTCTCCGCTCGGCAAACATTAGAACAAGTTCGGCCTTAGCCTTCCTCTGAGTCAGCATTCCCCTAGTCAGCATTGGAACTAAACTCTTTTTTCGGAAAAGTTCTTAAGAGCCGTCTCCGAAACACCCTTTAAACAGTTATAAAAAGAGTGCAATTCTTTGTAAGTTCGCTACTAGGATAAAAGGATTCAATCCAGCCAAAGGTTGCTTCGGCTAACTTTGCACCACGGCTCCTCTTGAAGGGGCCCTCCACTCCACTCCCCTTCCCCTTATCACGCAAGCAACCAAAGGTAACTTACCATGACAAGGGCCAGCGTTCTTTGCACCAAGGCTCCTCTCAAGTATAATCCAACAGGCCTTCAAGCCTAAGCCCAGGGAGCAGTTTCTCCTTCTTTCCTCCCCAGGCTATATTATATTAACAACACCTAATGTCAAAATAAAGCAATTAGTCAATCCACTAATTCGTTCCTTCATTAGCTCCCAATAGATAGAGACAAATAGGAATAACCAAACCACGTCTACAAAATGCCAGTACCATGCAGCTGCTTCAAAGCCAACGTGATGCTCCTTGGTCAGCGTGCCCCTAAATCGCTTCGAATGAGACTTCATATCCGCCCCGTTACTCATTACCTAGTATTTTTTTCATATAGATAGAGTAGGGGCCGTGTTTTCTGATATCCTGACTTACTTGATCCAAAAATTGTAGTTCTTCCCTGTCTTTTTTCGCTGTGCTCCACTCTAGGTGGGTGTCCAGCTCGTCCCGCTTCTCATCAAAGAAGTCGAGTAAGGCTTCTTGAGGATTGTAGGCGGCATTTTCTGCCCAGGCAGGATGCTCAGAAAGCACTTGCTCAAATTGAGAAAAATAGGAGTGTTTAAGCTCCCGGATCTGGAGATCCTTATTCTCGAACTCGAGTAATATATTATACTCTTGCTGAGAGGGAGCTTGATCTAGGGTTCGTTTTATGTCGTTCCAATAAGTATCGTCTTATCTAGGAGAAAAATGCAATTAGCCCTTTGTAGGTGGTTTATGCGATTCTGTACCATTGTGGCGAATTGGCGGATTTGAGGATGCCCCTTCCATCTCTGTATCAGAAAAAGGTTCCAAGAAGACCCCTATTTCGAAGGAGTCCTCTTTCCAGGAAGACGAGTGGGAAGGGCTGGAAAGTCCCGGAAGAGAAAGTGCTTGCTCTGCACCCACACTCAAAATTAGAAAAGATAAAGAGAAAAGATCCCCCACAAGAAGACCAAAGCGAGAAACTAAATAGATTCGCAGAAAATATAAATAGAAAGATATTACAAATAGAATGGATAGATACATAAAAAAGACAACTCGAAAGTGGAATAGGAGCAAGCGGAAGCTGAAAACGGATAGGCTCAGCCAAACTGTATTAAGGTGTCTGTCTGTCTCCCTAACAAGGCAAGAGGTCACCACTAGCAATTTGTCAGAAAGCCGGGAAGGCAACAACTCGAGTGACTCTACTAGCGTACAGAGCTTACTGAAACAGCTGACCTAACAGAACTAGCTGACAGAGCGGCTAACTCACTAGCTGATAGAGATTGAACTACTTACTTTGAAACTGAGCTGCCTTACGTAATTACATAGATGATAACTGCTCCTCATCTATTGAATGAAAAAGGCGAACCGTGTCGTCGTTCGTGTCTTAATACTCAGTTGCCAGCCTTCCTTCCACTCGCCTTACAAGGACCTACTGGACTATCGGCTATGGGCATTGAAAAATCTGTCTTGACTGGTGTAGACGCGCCCGTGGGGGTTCCATCTAACAGTTCGCAGGACTCGATCTTGTGTCGGTTCTAAATCTGAACCAAAGAGTCCACCTCTGGCAAATCGTTTTAAGGAAAACAGATTTTTGAAAAGTAGTGCCAAACATGGACTGCTTTGCCAGATTACAGAGTCGCCACCTAAATATTTTTTTTTTAAAAGGGGGAATTTAGGAAACCCTGACTCGGTGCCGAAGGCCACGTGTCCGTCATCACCAAAGTGACTTGGCTCGGGAGCTTGGGTACGATCGGGGAAGGTCAGCTATGAGCACCCCCTTTCGCCCGGTCCGAAGACCGGCCTCTACTAACCGTGATATCCGTTTTTGAAAACTTTATGCGTTCTTATTCCAATTATTAACCTAGAATTACTATGTTATGCGCACAGCAAACAAGTATAGACCAGATTGCCTAATTTGGAAATAAACATTGCATACCCGTTTGTTTGGAAATCAGTTTGAAATTGCTACTCGCAAGTAGGCTAAAACACGGATTTCAACGAGTTATTCCAACTCAAACAATCCAACCTCCACCCACAGGCATTCAAACAGTTATATCACATAAGCACTTAGCCTCATGGTAAGCATGCTATCATGGCAACATTCACACACATGCGATATGCTAAAGCATAAAAGCTCACCTAGTACTCCAAGCCAAAACAGAAGCTTATTAGAAATCCATGCATGGACCTAAGCATACTGAAATGTCTAATGCAACACATGCAGAGATGTAATCTAGACAGGCTCGGCTATCCTAAACATGGCACACGGAATGCTACAAATAACACGTATTCAATTTGGAAATTGAAAATTACGACGCAATTTGTATGATGTACCGAGCCCGGTGCATGTAAACAAATGCATGAATGCACGCATGCATAGCATAAGGTATGCTAATTGAAAATGCCCTAATCTACCATTGTAAGCAGGTAAACAAAAGGGATAGAAAGAAGTGGGGATTGGAAGACATACACCCACTCACACACACTTATTACAAATTTGCCCTCACTCGGAGGGACCGAAATAATAATACAGAACCGAATAAATAATTAACTAAACTAGCTAATTAAATATTACAAATTGAATAAATTAATTAAGCTAATTAATTAACCTAATTAAAGCAGTAAATGCCTCGGGAGGAGGGCCGGATGCGTCGCGTGCCCGGGACTCGCTCGGAATCGCACTGCCGTGCACGGGTTGCCTCTGTTTCCTCTGCTCTCCTCTTCAGAAAATTACCAAAATCCCAGGAGTGCCTCTCAGGGCATTGGGGATCACCACCGGCTGGGATAGAACACCACCGGCTAGAAGATGTGGCCACCGGCACTAAATTTCCTTATCGGCTGCCAATGAGCAGCCGGTCGGCACTAAAAGGTGCCGGTCGGCACAAAATTCCTGCGGAACCTGCAACTCACAGCAGCAGAGGGAAGCAACATACAAGGCAATACAATTCAAGCCATTTATGCACCAAACACATCCCACATCATGTTTATGACTCAATGGGGCATGTGCCTCGATCCTCGGACCACCAATCGCGCATTTCCATGCGTGATGGTCTAAAGGACCAAGAATGCAACTTCAATGTCAAATGCACACAAACCAAGCAAGCACATAAGGGTCCTAAACCTCCATCATGACTTAGTCAAGAGGCCTAGCATGCATGTCCATGTGATGCAACCCTAAGCATGTGATCTAGGATGCAAGATGGACAATGGCATGTCATTTATGCAAGCATACAAACAAGCATATAAGGCAAGTATGCTAACTAAGCAATGGGATGGACTTATACATGAATTGGGCAGCTCTAACAAGGCTCAAAACAGTGGCCAACATGCTCGAAAATGAAGGCTAGAATGCACACACACATGCATACAATTATGGTCCAACGCTTAGGCATTCATAAGCAACTCCCATGCATACTTAAAGAGGCCAAACATGGACTAATAGCATGCATTTTAAAGCTCTGAAAATCATGCTAAACATGGTGCCAAATCATGCAACAAAACAAGCCAAATATGCAATGAATGGCCCAAGCATTTGAAACAAGCCATGAAGGCTTAAACCAAGGCCAAATCCACCAAGCCTCACAAGGCTAAGGGGACCTAAAATAGGTCACAAGCAGACCTAAACAAAGCCTAAGGAGCACCTAGATGGCATCTAAGAGGCTCAAGTGCAAAGGCATGCAATACGACCAAAACAAGGAGCATTCAACACATGCTTTTAAAGCATTAAAGAAGCAACCAAAGCATGCATACAAGCACATCATAAGGTCTGAAATGGCATGTTGGATGGTTTTAAACCACCAAAAATGAAGCAAGCATAGCATGCTATACACTCATATTCTCAAGGCCAACAAGCCAAATACAAAGGAGCTATATAATGCATGATAGGATCGACCCAAAAGGCTATGGATAGAGCTAAATCATGGCAAAATAAGCACACAAGCTTCACAAATCTAAGCTTAAAACATGCTAGAAAATAGGGCAAACAACCTAGACATGTTAAGGCATAAAAGGGGCATTACAAGGCAACTATACTAAGCATGTATAGGAGACCAAAACCAACTTAAAACCAAGTTATATCATGGCAATATAAGCATGGAAAACAAGTCAACAAGCTCAACACACACTCAAGCATAGAGCTCCTTAAGGAAGCAAAATTTGTCCTTTTCAAGGACATCAAGGAGAGGGGGTGGCCCTCTCCTTCTTGAGACTTCAAGGCATGCTCTTCACCACTGAAATCCCTCAAGATTTCAGTGGTGAAGAGATCCTATCACCAAAATCTCGGATCTCTCCAAAATAGCACAAAATGGGCCCTTTTCAAGGCCTAAGGGGGGGTCAAACTTCCCCAAACCTCACAACACTCTTAATGAACAATAAAGAGGACTTAAAAACAGAGATTTTATGTGTTAATCACTAAGCACAAAAACTGTTTTAAACTAGGTAAAAATGAGGTGCAAAAATGGGGAAAAAGGGAGTTAGTATCTCACCCTTGTAGCCTTCTTCAACAAAGATGGAGTGATGGCCTCTTTGAGCTTCAAATCAACCAAAAACAGCAAGGACCAACCTTTGGAACCTCAGAACCAAGAGAAAGGTGGAACACTAGGTGTTTTAGTGCAATAGTAAGGCACAAAACACCTAGATTACAAAGAGAAAGAGAGAGATAGTAAGTATATCTATTCTAACCCTAAAAAAACCAGAGCTCTAACTCTCTAACAATGTCTAAAGCTCTCAGATTTTGTAACCCTTGAGCAAAGGGAAGAGCCTTCCCTCTTATAGGCCAAAGGCTTACAAGCTTGGCCACTAAGCAAGCTCATCCCTCCATACACGTGTATGGAGGGGAAACAAGTTGCATACAGCTGTGAGAAAATATCTCACAAAGCAAGTGCACAGTGATCGGCTGGGCAAAATGGTCATTTCGCCCAAAACAGTGCCGACCGGCACAAAATAGTGCCGACCGGCACAATATAGTGCCGGTGAAAACTACATCCAGCCCGGTGGCCTCTAGCCCCAGCCGGTGGTGTGTGGGGATGCCTCAGAAGGCATTCCCTGCCCCTCAAAGGCAAAACACAGGTGTTTGGTGCAAAACCAAACACAAACGGTCGAGTTTGGAGGTCCTGAGGCACGGCGCGAGCCGAGAACTCCGGGAACTCCAAACGAACACACATATGGAAGATCACCGAGTGTTCAAGCGGTGACGTCCAAGTCTTGAGGACGGTCAAAAATGGGGTGTCTACAACTGGCTGTCATCCGGGGGGTTAGGCAAGAGGAGCGACCCGGTCTCTCGATCCAGCTAGAAGAGAGAAGCAAACTAACTTAGGAAGCTGGAAGCACAGGGAAGGTATACCGATGAGTTCCTCCAGGAAAGAAAGATCGGCAGAACGGGGACTCTCTTTAGGAAGAAATGAAAGACTGGCTAGCTCATCTTGGCTTGGATCAGGAGTAGCTTCCTTCTTCCCCTGTCGCGACCCTTCTCGCGGCTTCCTGCGCCGCTTTGTGAATTTCTTGAATCTCACTTCCTGTTCCACTAGCAGCGGATGATCTTATATCATAACTAACAACGTCCGGTAGTGGACTACAACAAGAGATGTCCATACCGCCTAAACAACCGATAAAACTCATCTCACTTCAAGCTAGAAGATAAGGACGATGTTCGTTTCAGGATAAGATCGTCCGGTAATTAAATTCCTAGGATCACAAGAGACATTCTCTCAAGTATCGCTAGTCTCGTTCTCGCTGCTAGTATCATGCAAACAAAGAATTCACTATACAAATGTCGTGGCAGGAGCAGGATCGGTCAAATCGTCGGCTTCCTTCTTCGTAGTCTTCTTTCTTCTTCACAGTTTCCCTCGGATTCGGCATAGCCTTCTTCAGATTATTCATCCTTGTCTTCGTCTCTGTCTACCAGATCAGATCCAATCAAATTCGTCCCCCTTCTCAAGTTCCGGAGGGTGGCTCTTCACTTGGTGTTCACTATTATTTTGTACTGGCACTAACAATGGCACCGACTTTAACTTCGACTTAGTCCTTCACTCGTGAATCTGGCTATCTCAAGATATCTGGATTCCTTTCTGATGCGCCTTATGTTTCCAAAAGGTAAGACTTTCCCCTTCCAGGGTGACCCCATTTGCCCGAGCCCTAATCGAGGAATGGCAATATCGTTTCGGCCTGGCCTTGTCTCTTCTCTCTGAAGGCTGTTCCTATTCATATTCAAATCTGTTAGATAGCTTCTATCTTCCAGTTTAGTTTATATCTTTGGTTCTCAAGTTTCAATCCAGATGTAATGGATTGTATTTCACCCTCGCGATAATAGCTATATGGGTAAATTGCTTGATGATCTATCCAAAAGGAGCCGTGTCCATGCGATTTTTCTATCTCGCATAGAGCCAACCTTACTCTATGTGCGGTCTTGGGTGGGCTACCATCCTTTTCCGTTCCACTACTTTACATGTTAGCGCGTCTCTGTCTTCGTCTTCATTCGCAAAAGCATATCCGGGAGGAGGTTGCTGCAGCTGGTACATCACTATCGGTTAATACCCATGTTCGAACTTCTGTCCCTGCTTGCATAAGTGAAGGTGACACTCCATCATCTGCTTCTTTTCATCTGCTCTAGTTCCTAGGTAAGAATACCACTATTATCTGTTAGATCTAGCCTTCTCTTTCCTTCCTTAGGATCGAATCCCTTCTTGACAGAATTCTTCTTTGATTCCTCCCCCTAGCCTAGTAAGGAAGGAAGAGAGCATCCATCCATTCTCCTATCTATCATACGAGCAGACCCAGACCTTTCATCTATTGTCTTATCGTCTTCTCTTCCTAGTTATATCTTCCTGTAGTTCCAGGAAGCCAAGGAAGAATTCTAAGTCCTATTTACTTGCCTGCAAGCCCTATGAAGGAAGGTGCTTTTTCCTCCTCTAGCTGTTTTCTTTGTCTAAGTCCAGTTAGAGCTTTCTGATATGGGTAGTGACTACGTCCTGTAATAAGTCTCGATAAGAAGCTCTATAGTCCTCCTTAGGAGCTAATCTCTTCTTGAAAGCCTTCTTCCCCGATTCCTCAAGTAAGTAATAAAAACCTTCTCCTTGTTATCTCCTCTGTGAATGAGGTTTATATTTCAAGCACCTCTTAGAACAGATTCTCCTATGCTTATCTACTTTCCTCTGTTAGTTCTTTTCATTTTTTTGATTTGCATCCTTACTGGATGAGGGTTAGCTCCTCTTTTGCAAAGCCCTTGAGTCCAATGAGGATAAAGAGTTAGCAGTCTTAGCCTCTATCTTTTATACCCCAACAGCTTCAACCTATCTTACTATGCTTTGCTACTGTTAGGTTGCCGTTGTTCTTTTGAAGGTAAGAATAGATTAAGACAGGTTATAATAGAATGGATTGGATTGGAGCAGTAGGATGTTAGGCATCTGGGTGTGCTATCTAAGAGAGGGCTAGCTTTGATCTTCCTATCCCATGTGGTAGAGAGATCCGGCTTCTTTCTAGCTTATGTTCGTTCTAGTTCCTAGGTCAGAATACCATTACCATGAGGGTGGTGGTAGATCAGGGATTTTTTAAACAAGCAGAGCACTGATCTACGACCAACCTAAGGCAAAAAAGAGATAGCTAGATAGTTGTCCTTCTTATGGGTGCTATCTTGTTAAAAACATAACAGCAAGAATACCTTCTTAGAAATAGACTGCCCATAGACTAGAGTGAATCATACAGAGGCAGAAGCCGAGCAAGGAGGAATTGCTTAAGTGATGATTGAGCACTCAACGGTCAGTAGTCATACGTAGCTAACAGCCAAGACTAGTTCCCTATCTGTAGTTAAAAAGAGGGACCTTTCCTAGTTATTACCTCTTTAGCTGCCAGATTGAGTTAGCTACTTCCCTCAGGAAATAAATTCTAGCTATCAAAAGAGAAAGGGCCCTCCTACCTTCAGGCTACATAGGGGGTCAACAGAGGAAAAAGAATCACCTAGAAAGGCGATCTGCTCTTAGGGCTTCTTGCCAGGGGGAGGAAGATACAGGTCCACTTCCAGACAAAGCGGCCGTTCACGTCAGGTTGTTGATGTAGTTGCTTGTAGTTTGATTTTTGAAAGAGAGATGGGGTTGGTGTTAAGTGTACTAAGGTACAATATGAGATCTAATTAGAATATCGAATGGATGATGAACTTCACTCACTCGCATGCGATTGAAGTTGACATCCGAGATACATACTTTCGGCCCCAGTATTGGGCCAGGTGATTTTACCGCTTAGGAATTCTTGGTGAAACAGATATCGCATGACGCTAGTTAGCTTTTCTCACTCCTTCGCCGTGTTTGACGTTCAGGTACTAACAGTGCGGGAGAGAAAGTTGTTTATTATTGTGTAAATCAATTTGTGAATTCTCTTATTTCTTGGTTTGAAGATTCAGATGAGAACATGAATTCTAAAGAACTGAACTCTGACGCCAATAGCCCTAGGACTCTGAAGAGACGATTTCAACATGTATTTTTTTATTGAATTTCGCATGTAAGAGGATCGTCTGGTCTCTGGATCCCCTTTGTTCAAGGGTCATTGGGCAGCAGCTAATTCCGATCTTTCTTTCCAGGTTTTAGCCTAAGAAGAATCAGTCTGGGATCTCCCTCAAAGTAAGTTGGATTATCTGAACTGAGGAACCAAACCAAGTCGCGAACTGCTTCGAATCCTGGATTTCCAACAGGTGTTGTTTTGCCGAATCGATTGGGGAGTGATGGTTGGCGCCTTTCTGTTAGTTCTTCTCTGGTGGAGCGCCTTTCGAGGCCACCAATTCAAAACAGTGGAGTCCCAATAGAGGGATCAAGTAGTGGGGGCATTGGCTTTCCTTGGCTTGGTATGAACCCGCATCTTTCCGTTTCGGCTAGTCTTCAATGCTGATCCGATCTAAGCTGAGCTCCGAAGACACAGGGGCAGCTCCCCCTAGAATAAAGGGGAGATGACAAACGCGAAAGCAAAAGAACTTGGGGAGATACAAGCACCAGACTGTGCAGACTCAAGAAAGAACGTCTGCATCGTCTAACTAGTCTGATCTACCAGCTAGCAATAGAGCCAATGAGAAAGCGGCATCCCTTATTGATTGAGCTAACAGAGGGCATTGAAGGGATCCTCCTTATTGGAATACACAAATGGGATCCCGCTCTCAAGTCAATTGAGATTCTACGGCCAATGTCTGTACTGATCAAATCGATTTAAGAAGCCCTTAAGTCGAGCAACGTGCCTAAAAAGGCGAGTTCGTGCTTGAAGGTGATCCGGCATTGAGATATATTGCTTTAGAGCCGAATAGATGGCTGAAGATAGGTTTTTAAAAGGGTCAGAGCACAAAAGAGAAATGCTCTTTGTAAAAAAGGTTCAAGTGGAAAGGAACGAAAGGACTCCTTGTCGCTACCTAATGCTGCCTCTGTCTCGTCTTTGCTTGTCTTCCTCTGAACCGAGTTCGTGCTCAAGGGTCAATCAAACCACGAACCAAATGAACTCTCTATTAACAAGTCCCCCGTGAATGATCCCAAATCATTCTTAAAGCTGGGGCCAGACATAAAGATAAATGGAGTGAGTCCTCTTCCCCAAACCTTGGTCTGTCACTCCTGGATCAATAGCTGGCATATGTTCCCAGAACGCACCCAGCATTTGCTCTCGTTGGAGCTTCTCGTTTTCCACCTGACTTCTTGCTCAATTCTCTAAAGTCTTATAGTGAGATCCATGGCTACTTAAAGCTCTTTCTTGCCGACTTCTAAGTTTGGCCCCGTCTCTATTTGGCAAAGGTCGCTTGGGTTTTTTTATTACATGAAAAAAAGAGGAAGCATAGACAAAAGCAAGAGCAACGGTTTACTCGGTTGAAGCAATAGAGGCATAAATCAAGCTAGCAGCAGACCTCATGGCAAAGCTATAAGTCACAAATTTTATATCAATAGAAGATCCCGTGCCTGCAGGATAAGCTTACCCCACAGCATAACAGTGAGAAGCACCAATTGAGGTTTTTTCGGAAACACCAGCAAAGAAAGCAGCGGAAAGGAAGGTAGCAGTAGTTTAAGAATGTAGCTGACTAAGTTCCAGCAGCGAATTCAATGGCAAATCTAGGCGTGGATCGAGATTTAGTCCATGTTCGAGTGCATGCATTAAAGCCAGAAGCAAAGGTAGAGGTAGTGGGTTCACCCGTTGATTCAGAACCAACAATAGTTGATTGCATACCCAGTTGTCCTCGTTTACTTAGATTCAGTTTGAGCTCAAAAGCTTGTTTCAACATCCGAGGCAATTCGAGTACCGGAGCTCGCAGCAGAGCCTGTGGCAAAGGTAGACTTTTTGGTTAAATTTCCAGTTTCAGTTCGAGAACCAATGCCAGTGGATCCCACAAAGGTAAAGGTTGGAGCAAAGATGGCAGCAGCTGGAGCAAGCATAGTAGGTAGTTAGAGCATAGGCAGAGACAAAGCAAGCGCCAGGGTGGGAGGAAAAAGAAGGAAGCTGAGAAGGGCAAGGCAGGGAAAGAAAGGCATTACCAGAAGGAAAGTAGTCCAACTCAATGTCTTACGCATCAGTGGCATTTGAATGAAAGCAGTAAGTCAGTGGCCAAGAATCATCGATTTTGGAGTTACCAGCTCAAGGCAGCTCATAGGAATTTCTTTAAGTAAGAACGATGCCCAGTGTCATCCTCTTCGTCTTCTCGAAAGGAAGCGAGTGACAAGAGGGTAGCGGAGAGAGGACCACTCTTTAGTACGATAGCAGCCATAGTAGAACTTATTCTCTCCATTCAGAGAGAGTAGAGCCCATTCCTTCATATGCTTACAGTAGTATAAGGAGTCCGTTCGTGCCTTCCCCCGGAAGTCACTTCACTCATGTATGTATAGTGCATACGAGAACTCTTATAAGTGTTGGTTATAGTTCTTATCTCTAGTTGAGTTAACTGAGTGGTCTTCCGCCCACTAGTAGTAGGGACTTTTTTCACCTTTACTTAAGGCAAGCCTATTATATTAGAGTCCGTATAAGTAAGGTAAGGTACGCCCTCCCTTTTCTATTAGGGTAGCTAATCACTTTTCCATCGTTTGGCATTGGCTTAGTTCATTCTCCACGCGGGAGGCCTTACGCGACATTCACAAGCTAGCCCTACTTATGATTATGATGGGGTAACTAACCTATAAAATGGTCTTTCTATTGTATGGGCGAATTATCTTAAGGAAAGCTTTCTGGCTCTTGTGTGAGCTAAAATACCTTGCTCAGAGAGAGACCAGGTAGATGTGTACATCAATACAAGGCTAGAAAGCGAAATAGATAGGGGATTACCCGGCTTGTTCTTAGATAGGGAAAGTGCTCTAAGAGTGAAGCTAAGGAAAAGGAGTAAGCCCTATTCACAGCGTCTGCTCTGCCTCTATCATCTACGTCAATTTGTGATTCCCAGCCAAGGAGGTGCGAAGGTTTCTTTAATCGGCCGATTCCCCTTTCGTCATAAGGCGTAGGGCTCTCTTGGAAAGTCATCCGATCTTGCACTACCTTTCCTTAGCCTAGGAATGCACTTTCTCCAGAACCGGAAAGGTGCCCCACAATATAGACTATTAGCCACAAGTGGGAGTCTTCTATCAGTTTAGTACTCTCCGTTCTTGCTTTCTTCAACAGTAAGGACTTACACCATTCGGGGACCGGCTTAGGCTTTCGCGAAAGCACCTTTTGGCGGAGGCTTCTCATCAACTGACTCTTACTGAAGATTAAGAAAGAGATAGAAAGAACTCTTCTAACGCACTGACTTCTTCCCTTTCCCTACGCTCGTGCCTTCCCCAGAAAGCTCAGATGCGAAGAAGGGACCATAGCCCTAGTTTGGATTCGGTGCGATAGGATGAATAAACCCGAAAGCATTGATTGAGGGTCTCCTCTTTCCTTTCTTTCTAATCCGAATCAAAATCCATGTCGCCCTCCCTAACCCTAGTTACTTTAATATCATACCTGGAAAGAGTCAACGTCAAGCCAGAGCTAGTCTAAGAGCTAGCGATTCTCACCCTAGGGTTAGGTATCATAATAGAGTCAAGTAGGACAGAACGATTAGCTTAGCAATGAACAAGAATCATTCAATCAGCTCCAGAGCTGGGAGTTCTCCTTCTTCTTTTGCTATTTCAAATAGGAGGTCTTATGAATCGAATGAAGAAGAAATTCACTTAGACAGAGATAGAGGCAAGGCAGAATAAGCGATGTTAGAGGCAGGGCTCCTAGAAGAGAAGCCCATACCCGTCGAAAGGGAAATAGGTAGGAATTATTCGCTAAAAAAAAAGGACAGGTGCGCAGCGGTTCGGAATCGTAGCAAGTGACATCTTCAATCAAGAAAGACCTGGCTCAAGGGAAGATAGTTCCTTCACTTCCGGGCTTAAAGAAGCGAGTGACTCTCGCGGGTATCTATTAACATATAGAGATGTTGGCCCTATCGCTGCACTTGGAGGCCTTATCACTGTTGGTGCTTTTCATAGCGTAGTAGAGTAGCCAAGGGCATAAGCTAAATTCTACTCCTTTTCTCTGGGGTTCGGAAGAATAGAATCTTTTGCCCTTCGACTCCGATATTATCTTATATTATAGAATGGCAATATCCCCTGCTGCTGCCGTTGAAGGAATAAGGGCTACTATTGATGAAAGACCGTAGAGTGAAGGCGATATGATATAGCCAGGCCAGGAAGGATTTGAGTCGGCATTACAAGGATAGAGGTTACAGGGAAAGACTAGGTTACAGAATCAGCTGCTATTGGAATGCTTTTAAAAGGTAGAATTTCCTTGCTTCTCATCGAGATTGCCTTTGTCTTCAAAGCTTCAAGGGATGATGCTTGAACTCTTGTTCTCAAGGTAGCTACTGACTCTTGGAAAGGTATCGAAGTCACTTCCGGATTAACTGATTAAGGAGTTCCAGGCGTGAGTTAGCTTAGGTTAATCCCTTTTTGAACAACCTCTTCTGATTAACTTCCTGAATCACCAGCATTGGCTTCATTCTTACCTATGATATTCCCAAGAGCGGATTCGATAGCAGTAAGACCGGTTACGCTTACATCAACAACAGGTAGGCAAAGGCAAACAACAGATATGGCTAAAGCACCGGTAAAACCAAGAGCAAAAATGAATTTCTATGCCAAGAGTGTCTGCGTTGAGGAGATCTAGGTATTCTAACCGGTGGTAGAGGACTGGCAATTGAATTACTAACCGCAGTTGCTGTACTAGCACTTCAATTAGCTGTGATAGTATCCGTTGGTGCCGTTGTTAGAGTGAGCATTCCTGCTGCATCGAAAATAGGAAAGTCTTCAATTAACCAGTGTAAGCCTATCCACTCTTACTATGAGGGGTTCCGGTGTGCTAGAATCAATGGCAGAGAATGCACTGTGAGGAAGAAAAGGCCTCTTTTGCGCAATCAACAATTGAAATTGCTAAGATAGGTTGTGGAAAGGAATGGGCTTCAGTCCTTCTGTCTCCAGTATTGATCCAGATCTGCTCTTTGAAAGCTAAGCATCCCCCATATGGGAGGTAACCCTAAACTAGTAGACAAAGGTTTTTCCTTAATTTAATAAAGAGAGTAGCACTAAAGACAATGAGCGTTTCATAAGATGGTGAGTGAAAGAGAGAATTCGTAGATAGAGAAAGAGAATTGGACTGCGACTGCGCTGGTAGTGAAGTGAAATGACAGAAGGTGCGTGAACCAATCAATGTCTTCTGTCTTTCTTTGTAGCTAGATGTGTGGCAACGTTTGGTTTGGCAATAAAATACCTGAAGCAATGGGCCGAGTCAATTAGCTAAGCGAATAGGGCTGTTAGCAAGAAGCGGAGTAGCTCTTAAACCAATGAGCTTACGGCCTAAGAGGGCATTCCTTCATTCACTGCAAGTAGCTTCCAAGCTTTCCTAAAGTTTTAGTAGATTACGCAGCCTTATTTATCAATAATGCCTGGTCCCTTTGCTCAAGGACATAAACTAACTAACTGCGGGCGATACTAAGAGCTGCGGTCCGCTCTATAACTACCTAGCTCATATTCGAAAGGGCAGCCCTTAGCCCAGTATGGAGGGCAGACTACCTTCTTCCAGAGTGCTCTATCCCGAGAGAGCATACCATTTTAGCATACTCTCTTTCTTTGGAAAATGGTATGATACTCGATCTAGATACCTAGCTACTAAAAGAGGAATAATAGCAAATAGCTAAAAATGCCTAATAGAAGGGAGCTCAGGGCCGGGAAAGCTTCTATCCTTATGAAACTAAGAGGCAACGGAGGAAGGGAATGCTGGGCCTAACCCCAGAAGGAAAGACTTTAGATTCGCTAGCTCGGAAAGAACAATCGGAATACAAGGACGCAAGGACGGGAACCCAATCACGAGGGGGAAAGGCACCCCATTGAGGGAGCAAATAGCCCTTTCTTCTATTCTCTTACGAGATTTGGAGGACAAAGAAGAGCACGCTCCTCTTGCCTCTAGGAAGAATAGAAAGAACCGACTCTCTTACACAATCAGTTGGACACGGAGATGCTGCTCCTTCTCTTGAGAGTGACCTCAGGGAGAGAACCATTCTTGTCTCAGGCGCATCTTCTGTGCCCCAAATCACTTCTACTTGTGAAAATAAGAGTATTGGCAGTCTGCTTTTCTTATGAATTTCACTAAGAAGTGTTATCTAATAAGGCAGAAAAGAAAGACAGTCTGGGCTCTTAGAAGTGGGCTAGGAATCCACTCCCTATTTTATTCAATAATCAAGCCTTCTTCTTAGGCGGGAACCAGCAAAATAAGATCTTCGGGGACGTGAGATGCTGGAAACTTTAGATTCTTTTAGATGTCACTGGCCATTGAATAGATATTGAGGCTCTCTCCTCATCTACTTTTTCTTCTTTTGATTGACTCCCAAACCATGAAATGGGCTCAGAGGAAGACAAGCAAATCCACGGACTTGCTCGATTTAGTGTGCCTCGCCTATTCTATTACAAATTGGTGGACTCGAAAGGCGTTCAAGACGCGAACTAAGAGAAAGTGGGCAAGACGCCAAGCAACGAACTTCTAGCACGACCTTGTTAGAGTTCAACCCTCCAGGTTAGCCATCAAACTCAATCCCATGGAAGAAGTCAAACCCAGTGCAAATTCCAAGATTTGAATCAGTTCACGACGCGACGTCTCATTCATATGAAAAGCATTTCAGTGTGATAACGGTTCTTCTCATCATCATCTGAAACCAAGAAATCAGAGAAAGATAGTTCAAAGAAGAATCTGAAAACCAAGAAATCATATAAAGAAGGGGTTTTGAGCCAATCCGATCCCGCCAGTCTTGGATTCCTTGCCCAAGTGAGAACTGTGCCCCGCGCTTCTCGCTCAATAAGGGAGATGCTTTCGCGTCCTTCATGCCCGATTTCTTCGATTTTTGGGTTCTCAAAAAGGTCTCTTTGGAAATCTCTTTTATGTGATGAACTTATCTGCCTCCCCGAAGCAGGATAGTGCACCTGCGAATGACGCTACCCCGTGTGTGGCATGAGAATCCCTCTCAGAGGATAAGAGGCTAAAGGGAAGCCTAGATTACGCCTATTAGGAGATGGACGAATATCTCTTCTATTATCAATGTCTGTAATGAGAAAATCTCTTTTAGAGGCTTTCACGTCAAATCCAGTCAGTGACAGAATGGATTTCGATCAAACTCGTTTTCTCGTCTGCTCCTGTGATTCTTCCTCCAACCTGTGGAAAAAAGACTTTGTCTTCCTTTGTCATAGATTTCCATTTCTAAATCAAAATCTGAAATTGATCTTCAATCTGAGAATCTATCTCAAATATCTCATTGAGGGTAAAGATTAGTCTCAAAGGGAAAAGCTAGGAGTCAGGTCAACTGAAAGCAAAGTGGAAAGCCTCGAGTCAGTTCCGATGGTTTCATCATTCCTTCTGCTTTTGATATCCGTCTATCAATAATGATTTTAGTGAAGAAAGTTCACTGAAAGAGCTCGGATTCAAATAATACAAGCTTGAAGTTAAGGTCAACAAGCCGGGTTTACTGTTCTTTAATTCGTCGAGATGGTGTTGGTGTTCCGTGTACTTTCATTAGTACTATATTGAGACCAGTCAGTAACATGACTAATTCGACTGTCTGCTTTACTGAACGAACTCTAATGCTCTATCAGTCGCTTGGTTGAGACAAAGGTTCTGCCCTAAAAGTGTCCTACTGGATCGGGTAAACAGAGGTGATGTCCACTTGCTACTTCTAGAGCAGTAGAGTGAGTGAAGTGAACTGACAATCGACTGAACTTAGCGATAGATTGAGTGAGCACAGCAACCTATCTGATTGTGTTTGAAGTTAACAGACTTTATTAGTAGTCTCGGGCCCAGGTTCTGTACTAGAGACGGGTGATTTTGCCGCTGACGAATTCGAGGTGAAACTGATCTCTCGGTCAGCTAGTTAGCTTTTCTCAGTCAATCTGTCGTGCTTGAGGTTAAGGTACATTCATTGGGGAGGAATATAGGATTTGTTCATAAGATTTCCCTTCATAAACTGACTTAATTGATGCAACTTGGATATGAGACCACAAAACGGAATGTTTTTCTTTCTATTTCGACAATTGGAACAAAAGAATAAGAGCTGGTTTAGGGGCTAACTGCTATGACTATGACAAGAACAAGGGAACCACTAGAGTAATTAGTTTGATTGGCCAACTGCACCTAAGATGACTGAGAACAAGGCAGGGGAACTACCCGATCAAAGAGTCTTCCTTCTGCGCCCGGTTCACTCCCTAGGATTGAGGTTGATTGGCTTGTTCAAGGCAAGGTACCAAATGAGAAGCAGCACTTCCACTGCTAGGACTCTTCACACAAGACAAGACGGTCGGGCTGACCCAAGGGATCAATCAACTGGGACTTCTTCCTCTCGCTCTCTTCTCATTGGATTCTTCTCATTCCACTTTGAAATAGGAACAACAACAACAAGAAGATGGCGCACGCGGGTGCTAGTATAAATGCTGCACCTCTAGTGGTTTCCTTTGACGAAGCTGCCTTTGTTTTTGATGCCGAAGCTGTCGATGTTGTTTCTTTGGTGACCTTTCCCCGTTTCACAGTGGGCTAGCCTCAATAGAAATTCTCTTGCCATTTTCTGTAGTGAGAAAAGCTCTTTGATATGCTTTCACGCCAATTCAGTACTCGTAATCAACGACTTTGATAAAAGGGCCGAAACCTGGCCTAGGATCAAAAAACCTAAACACAGAAGAAGCGCCTTCAAGCTTAGCCCGCTCACTCCTACCCGTTCAGTCCTAGCTGTCTGTCCTTGCTTGGCTTGCCTGCCTGGTTCTTCCTGTTAATTCGGGAGACCTCAGAACTACAGACCCGGCTTATTAGCGTGCCTATCTATTTTTTTACTTCGAAGAATTCGTTGGAGAGGCTTCCGTGCCTATCTAGTTAGTTAGTCAGTCCTTTCCCGGTTCCTAGACCGCGGGCCGGGTCACTCCACCACACCAATCAAGTTCCCAAGCGCCTGAAAGCCAACCCTGGTCACTCCGACCCAGACCCCGCCTCTACAAGCCTTTCTCATTTCACATATACGGAATTTCGGCTATGACCAATGCCTCACTTGTAGAAGTTACTTCTTACTATGAGAAACGTCAAACAATACATTAGGAAAAAGATTGAAAGCCGTCATCCTGGATCTGGTCAAAAGTGATCCTTTCTTTGTATTCCCTGGGGAGTTCCCCACTCCGCTAACGCTATGATGTAGAAGTGACTCCTGCTCTATACGGCTACGCTCTAACGCTTGACCTTAACCAGTTCAATGTAACGTGAAAACGCCGTGGAGACTTTGACCGCCAAGTCCGCCCTCCTTCGTCTACTTTATTCTACCATATATGTCCTACAACTTGTTTCCGCAATTCTTTTCTAGTTCTTTTTTCTGTGATACACGGAACGTGCAAGCCAGGAACGACGAAATAGATAGCCTAGTTGAATAATGGAATCTGATACCAAATTGTTGAACTTGTGACGTAACATGAAACCTATTCATAACATCTTTGAACTCTTCCTGCCTCTCCCACTTGTTATCAAAGTAGGTATTGACCCTTTCCTGAACCAGAATGTTTCTGGCACAATAGAATAAGATAAGTGGTTTGACTTTAGAAGTCAAAGTCTAATTCCAAAGAAAGACTGTTCTCTGCTGACCGAAGCCGGCGCCACTACATTTCCAAGATTCTACGTTCCCGATAATAGGCTATCTGTTCCTTGATCTCTAAGATATTTCATATCAAAGAGAAAGAAGCCACTCAGTCATAAGGAGAACAGTTCCTTTCTATGAAGTAATTCCTTCAGTTGCACTACTAAGGTACTTACTGTGAGATAGAAAGGCCCAACCATTCCTTTAGATAATCAATACCTAATAGACTCCCCATTTCTTTGTCTTAACCCCGCCAACGCGAGATCTTTATTCTTCGTGATATCCAGTAGCCGGGAATCAATCTATCCTTCCTGCCCTTGAGCGGGCCTCAAGGCGACCGATACCTTTGAAACCAAATAGCGAGGTAAAAGGAAAAGCAACACACGCAGGCAAGAACTTCTACAACCATCTTAGCTGTCAGGCTTGACCCGCTGCTTGAGAGCCTCCTTCAAACCAGTGATTATCTGAGTTGAAAACCTCACCTCGGTTAAAAGAGGTCGATTGTGCGAGAGTAGGAGTAGAGATCGATAATGCGACAGTATCCACATCAACAGCAGATTTCTTGCAAACAAGCAATTCGCACAGTTACATTAGCCTTTACAGATGCTTCCATCAAAAGAATGAAATGATTGGGTAGACAGACTGCACTTATGAATGGTTTCATTGCCACAGCATGGAATGTTAGCAGTCGCAATCCCGATACCAAGACCTGTGAAATAGCGGACGCTTCCCCGATACAGTCAAGTAGACCACGACCGGACGAGGTTCCGACATTAGAGAGGTTGGATTAGCTTAGCTAAGCCGAGTCCCCACAGCCAAAAGGGTTTAATTAGAATCTTGGAAGTCCTAGTTGGGCTACTTTCTCAAGAGATCAATTCTCAGGCCATGTTCACTAATGAAAAACAGGAGTTCTGGGCCTAGGGAATCCACTTAGTGCTCTCTTTAACATTGGTTTCAGAGCCCAAACCATGCCATTTAAGCAAACTTCTGATTATTCTCGCTTTGACGCCATCCAATCCATGCTTTTCCTCTACTGCCATCCGCCCTTCCACTCTACTAGCGCTACTAAGCTCGGAAGCCAACTCACTTATCGAGCTAAGAGCACACTAAAGAATGCTTATTGACTGGAACAAATTAAATCCCGTGGGGAAGAATATCTTGGTCCAACCCGAAAGGAAAGCACCGGGAGAGTACACGGTTTTGCACGTGGAATTAATAATATAATAGTCATCAAGAATCGTCTTCTTACTCTACTAGATACAATCCCCTAGAAGAGGCCTAACTAGAGTGAGGCCTGGACGAAGGTTTACTCACAAGGCAAGGTTCTCTCGTGTTTTAGACAGGAATCAGGGGCTTCTGGGAGGTTTAAACAGGGTTTCAGGGGGAGGAATAAGAATCCCGGTTTTGAAGACAAAGATCGAGTTGATTGGGAGCTGACTGGTCTCTCGAATGGAGCTTTTGATCGCCTAGCACCGGGCAGGGGGAATCACCATTGATCTTATCTTACGGAATAACATCGACCGACCTGGGTTCACCTTCCTTCTTTCCTTACTCGTATGGCTAGCCACTAGATGGCTAGGATCGAGAACGGATCGATTCGGAGATGGAAATAGATATGGCGAAGAGGAGTAGCACCTGGTGGTACAGATGGTTCTGCAGACGGGAGTTCGCAGATATTGGGTCACTGTTACCAGCTGCTTCCCCAGAGGGATGTGGATTTGCTGTCCTCTGCTAGGATGCCGCCAGGGGAGAAATAGATGCTTCTGAGTTCCTTGTTCCGGTCCTTGGATCAAATAGGTTCTTTGCCGGCTCGTACTCCCTTCCATCAGTTGGGGTCACGAGGCAAGCCATTGGAAGGAGTTGTTCCACTTTTCAGTCTAATTCCGTTCCATCAGGGGAATCACTCGGTCAAGTATTGGTTCATAGCTTCCGTCATTCGATGGCTCGGATCCAGTACGAGCCCATTACTTGGTGCTTGGCTAGCAGCAGAAGCTGGGGCTTGAACGAAGAGATTTCAATCAACGATATGGCTGCCTTTGGATCTACTTGATGGTCGGTTGGGCCTAGAACGCTTGAATTCGGATCCCAGGGCCTGAACTCCCTGGTTTTGAATGAGACGGGGAACGAATAGACATGGGAATTCGCTTAGCTAGGACTTCCTTCGCTTCTGATGGGTCGGATGAATGGGAACGAGATGGGGAGCGGATGAGAGGGGAACGGAGCCAGCTCACTTCATTCCTTTTGATCGGGTTCGGATGAGCTTGATTGGGAAAGAGATGGCCGGGCTTTGGAAGAAAAGGACCGCCATCATCCAGAGGAGAGATATCCTGGTACTGGCGACTAGGTCTTTATGCAGGCAGCTAGCTATGGGGTCACCAGCTAGAGGTGATGGCTCGGATTCGAGTGCAATAGATGTTCTGCGAATGGCCTTTGGTTGGTCACTAGGAGTTGAATACCTAGATTGCCTGGTGAAGTCGAAGGACCGGGAGAGCTAGGAAGGTAGTTCCTGTTAGATGCTGCCCAGGAGAAACAGAAAAGGAATAGGATTCCACTGGATCGGGTGAGAGACAAAGAGAAGACCCGTCTCTTACTCACCGGTTGAAGGCTTTGAACGAAGAGACATGGATTTATTTCATGCTGCCAGTGAGCGGCTTAGCAGCATACTTGCTTCCCCTTGAGGGATAGAGAGATAGGTGCGACTTTCTTTCCTTGGTCGAAGGCAAGCCGGAGCCATTACTATACAAGGAGCGCGCCTTACTCTTTGAGGGGCCTTCCGTTGCTTGTTCCGTATCTTGCTGGATATCAAACATTCACTGAGAATTGGTTGCCTTACGGACCAAATCCTTCCTTCTAATCTTATTGTACCGGGCGGAGCGCTCTGGGGAAGCCCAGTCTTAAGAAAAAATAGAATATCAAATGGGATAATTTTTTAGTTTTTTCTTTATTTAGTTGTCAAAGTCTCCGGCGAAGGCTGTCGTACTGCAAAAAGGTTAGTGTCTGGTAACTCCGCATCCTCCCCCTTTTGAGCTTCCCCATTTTGTAGTCGGGAAAGATGATAAGCTGCCACATGACTTCGTCCTGGTCTTGTTATGATTTTCAAATCGAATGACTTCTAAGGAATTGGTTTATTGGACTTTGAATGCTGCCTAGCAGCAGAGCGGATGGAAGAGAAAGAAAAGGAGGTGGGCCAGTAGAGGAACTTGAGAATGAGATGTTTGGTTCTTCTCCGGGGTCATTGGATAGGGTGAAAGGCTAGCTTCTGAATCACTGGTTCCTGGTTCAGATGCTGCTGCATCCGGTTCCGGTGCCATAGATGTTCCTAGTCCGGGCTCTGTGGATGGCAATAAGATAAATCCTGGTTATTCGCGGCATTAGGGAGGGGATGTAGGTGGGTCAGTAGTTCCCCTTCGAAGGTCCTAGTTCCTATTCCGGGTGAGGGCTTCGGTCTATGGGAAGCATAAGTCCTGTTAAAGCGCTCCTCTAGTTGGTGTAGGTACTATTGCCAGTCAAAACTCCTGCTAATAAGGCGTAAGAAGGCTTTCCGTTCGATGGAATCCCGTCCTTCCTTTTAGAGATACGATAACGATTCCCTTCCAGTGCTATCTAGTAAACTCTTATCTGAAAGTACTTTTCCTTCTCTTTGTCAAGCAAGGAATAACCAGCCTGAGGGAAGTATTCGTTAAGCAAATCCGTAAGCAAATAGGGAAAGCAGTTAAATAGGGGAATAGAAGCAGTCAAAGGTAAGTTTCAATCAGGCGGAAAGAAAGTGAAAAAGAAAAAGAAAACCAATAATAGTAGATAGCTAAAAATGCCTAATAGAAGGGAGCTCAGGGCCGGGAAAGCTTCTATCCTTATGAAACTAATAGGAATGGAGGACGGGAATCAACTAGAGTAATCAAAGCCTTCTCCCTTCATTCCACACATACCTGTTCTTCCTTCTAGATGGCGAGATGCACTGCCTTATCTTTTTCTTTCATATTATCCAGTGGATAGGTTGACGTGACACCTTACTACATTAATTCATCACAAACTCAAGTGGAAGATCAAACGCGGGATTGGACGGATGGCACCTTTCTTCATACAGGATTGATTTCTCGATCAAGTGTTGTCTCGCCTATGGGTGAAATCACTAAAGCCTATTTCCCCAAAAGAGGCATCAAATTTCGAGAAAGATTTGTCTTATATAGCGGGAAAACCAGTCAACATGAATTTCCCTTATAGCAACATGTCAGAAATGGAAAACTTTGATCTCGCCATGGCCAAAATCACTACTTCACTTTTTGGCATCTTTCAGGGGTCGTTCCTTAAGGGAAATCGAGTTTAGGCCAAAATCACGGGGGTTTGATCAATGATGTAAGTTTCGCGCATAGGTGGGAAAAACCTTCTCCTGACTGACCAGACCAATGCATGGAGAGAGTCTTCTGCTCTGATCATGCCACGAAAGAACTACTCTACTACGGAAACTTGACCTAAGCTGCTCTTTCTTGCTGGCAAACTACTCCGGGGACTAGAGCAAGGGTGGTGGACAGGATAGGCTAGGTTGAAGACGGAGTAGCATCAGTCAGCTTCCTTTCTTTGACCATACCATAGGATCAATTGTAAAAAAGTATGCCGCGCCATGAGCATCTACGCTGCCTGAAAGAAGGAAAGAGCGTACCCCACATCTCTTTATCCAGAACGGTGTAACTAACGGGCCTGTGTAACTCATTCATCACGGTTGATGGGGCAATCCTTCCTAGGAGAGTGTGATACTCCTTCCTAAGCCTTTTTGGAGTGAACTATAGTGGGTTGCGTTCTCGCTTCGTGTGCTTTTATCGCTGACAAGTCCTTTCCTACCTTTTGATCCCAAAAAGTGTAAAGAAAATAAAGATTGGGCTATTCTGTAGCGTACTTTCTCGATCGAATTGCCATCAAATCGTATACAAATTCTTACACATCGTGAGAGCTAGTCATTGGCTTCGTTAGTCGACTATATTAAAGAAATTGGATATCTGCCCAGACATTGTGAAAGATATCATAGATAAGGTTGGCCTCTATCTATCTGAACGATACCTCTTGTGATGGTGCTACATCTCACATGTACTTTCTTTTGACCTCACCTACCGCCCATGCCTGGGGGAAAGATCTAAGTTCTGGTCACATACTCGTTTTCACACATGCGTTTTGAAAAGTTCTCCTAACAGCATTTGACGAAACGACAACTCTTGCAGGGTATTATGGTAAAAAAAAAGCTTCTTCCGCGGGTATTAGGACAACATAAATCTGTGACTGACGACATTGATGAATCAAACCTATAGCAATGCCGCTCTCCTTGCCTGCCCCATCCGCCCTTAGTCAGCTAACCAAAATCAAAAGAATTTGCCCTTTCATCCGGATTTTCCTTCTGAGATTGGTTTTCCCTCCCTGACTCTGGGCTGGATCGAGATCTTGGTCCATGGGCCCATTCTCAATTAGTCTTCCTGGACTATGTTTCTTACCCACCCGAACCACCCTTGCTAGCATAAAAACAAGAAAGTTCGGGCAGCGAGTCACATGTTGGAATGTCAGGATGTGGAATTTAGTTATTGAGATTAGATTAGTGATTAGTCACACCTACCGTCACCTATATTGGTCAGGTTAAGCAGCTGACTTCACCCCAAGAGACTAGGAGCGTTGCATGTGATCAATTGTAAACAAGCTCTTATACACCCATCTTCAAAGCTCGTCCCAATGTTGATAATGCTTCAAGAGCAGTTACTAAGGAAGTGAAGTAAAAATACACTAGTTAATCTGAGGTATGAGAGAGAAGTTCTGCTAGGGTTTCTGGTTTTGTGATCGGCGAGCGTTCGACAGGGGGTTCTTTTTCGACGGAAGAGGCTGATCTGTTGCTTCGGAGTAAGAAGAAGGTCAAAATGGCGAGGATTTCTTCGCCTCTGTGAGCAGATGCGGTTATGGAGGATAGTGCTCCTCTTAATTCGAATGGTGGAGTTGGCTGGTTCCGAAGCACAATCTGAGGTTCCTAGGGAGTCGTATTTGTCGAAGTTGACTAAGTTTGAGTCGAATTCTACTGAATTGGATGGAGATTGTGATTTGGAGAGTAAGGATAGTGATTTTGCCGATGATTCTGATTCGGATGATGAGATCGCTGGGGATTTTGCCGAGGTTAGGGTTTCTCTGTCTAAAAAGGAGAAACGGCGGTTGAGGTTACCATGGCGGAATGCGCTGATTGTGAAATTGTTAGGTAAGTCTGTTAGTTTTCCGTTTATGTGTGATCGTTTACAGCAGATGTGGGGAGCTATGGGAGATGTGAAGGTTGTGGATCTGGGATCGGATTTCTTTTTGGTAAGGCTTTCCAATAGAGATGATTATTATCGTGTGCTTTTTGATGGTCCCTGGGTTATTGTAGGGCATTATTTGTCTATTTGGAAATGGCATCCAGAATTTCGTCCCTCGGAGGCGTCTATATCCACCATTGCTGGTGGGTGCGTTTGCCTGAAATTCTGATTGAATACTTTGATGAGGAAATCTTGAAGAAAGTTGGTAATATCATTGGACGTACGATTAAAGTGGATTTGAATACAATTCTGGTGAAGAGAGGGAAGTTTGCGCGTTTATGTGTTGAAATTGACCTTCGGAAACCTTTGCGTTCGAGAGTCTTGATTGGTTCGCGATGGCAGCGTGTGGAGTATGAAGGTATACATTTTTTTTTGTTTTTCGTGTGGACGTTTCGATCTATGGGCTTTCTTTATTTAGTAAGGAGCTTTGTTAAAGAGATCGGAGAGGGGATATACTTGTAACAACGAAAGAAAAAAGGTTCTCTTTTGAAGCAATGGGGTGAATTCTGAATTCAAGAGGATTAGATTAGTTGTTTACTTTTATAGAAGCTATGGCAAGAAGTAAATCGCTGTCACTATCTCTTGCTTCTTTGGTTAGTTCAGTACGAGTGGCAGGCACAAACTAGCACAGGCAATATATATATAATAATAATAAATAGGCGATTGAAGTAATAAAGTCAAGCTTTTGCCAGAGGATGAGTCTTTCAAGTATCGGTAGCATTCCCTTTATCAAAGTCTAGTACGCTAGGGACTGTCTGAAAGTGAAAGGCATCATTGGTAGGCGGCCAAGCGAACATTCCTGTGTGATTGGGGATAGGTAGGCGCAGTTAATCGACAATAGGGCAATTCGTTAATAGATATCTGTATAATGACTACCTCTTCTGAAGCCATACCGCGAATCTCTTGTCTTCTGGTAAACGGTCAGAATCAGTCCACGTTAAAAAAGCCTTCTTTTAAAGAGATCCCTTCCATCGGTCTGCCCTATCTCAATCGGTTGAGCTGTCGTCCTGTATCGGTAGAAACTCTATCAATCGGTCTGGTCTGATCTTTCCATTCCTGGTTGCATCTGTTCTATTTAGCCAATCCCTTGCTGCTTGCTTCACCCCACCCTGCCTGGTCATCGGTCGTACCCTATCGTCGAATCTAGAATCGAATCTGTGTCAGCATCTATCCCACTGGCTGTTGAAGGTGCTGGCTGATGAAAGACATCCCCAGAATGCCCCCCTTTCGTGCCTATCTCACTTGTTTACAGCTCTTATGGGTCTTTTAGCGCTGCTTTCACATGATGCAATATCTGGGCCTCCTAGACCTGCTCTCTCGCCCAAGCCTCATAGCATTCATATTCCAAGCACTACGTATTCCCTACCTGCTCAAATGCGTCAATTCGCCTATTTGTACTCTTTCCCTTCGCATAGAGAGCTCTAGTAGTTCTTGGCAGGAGGGAACTAATACCGTAGATAAGGTTCATTGCTATTTGCTCTCCCACTACGCTAGCACTTAAGAGACTATCTTAGCCGGATCACAATAAGGAATCTCCAAAGCAGTACTGCGGTACCAGTCCACGACTACCATTTATGTAACTGAACTTCCCTGCCCCTGTCCACTCAGTCTCCTTTTCAGACTTCAGGAGCATTGAGTAAAGGGAGGCACGGGGGCGGGAAGATATACTCATTCAAAGGGAAAGCACACCCCTCTATTTATTCTCACAAACAAGAAGAAGAGCTAGTGGAATGGACCCTTTCCTCATGCCAGTGGGGGAAAGAAAAGAGGCCCACTACGAGAGGAGAGAGTGATTCAGCTGCTAACAAGCGTAGGTTTTTCATTAAATGAATGGTTATTCGGGAAACGTCTGTTGATGAGGAGGTTATACATAGTTAAAAAAGGAAACCTGGGGCCGGATTCCACCTGGGCTCCGTTTGAAGAGACGAATAATGGTCCGTCTCCCTCACATGCTCCTTCCCATGAGCAACTCGGTTGGTTTCGTGAACGAGAGCGCTGATCACCCTCACGCGGGAAGATGAACATTGAAAGGGCTGAAAGGGGGATGTAGATGTTGATTTTGGAGGTCTTAGTTATAATGCCATCGACATGGTTGAGGCTTCTCCTTTTCTTTGGTCCCAACATGACCGACCAAGCGTAACGACCGCAAAAGGTATGGCCGGAGAATTCATCTCCAAGTCAACAGCATGTCGGACAGGTCCTGAGGAGGATATAGCCGAGTGAGTCTCAGACTTGTTCTCCCTTTGGAACTTTCTGGCTAATGACCTGTCGAGAACTCTTCAGTCAAGCGCATCCGAGCAACGAAGGTCGAGCTCCAGAATTCAAACGAGAATGGGGGTGTGAGATCAAAGTGAGACATGGATCGTGTGTTATAATAGGTGACCAGGCCAAGGGACGCTGTCGGAATCGCCCGATTAAGTCAGACAGCAGTGACTCACTTTCAACCGACAAAGCACTTATTTCCTGCTCTTCCTGTTTGGCCAAGATGTGTTAAACGGAACCTTCTTAAAAAATTTCTCTAAAGATGGAGAATGGGACTGCTGGTCTGCTGCTTTGACTTTTTCCAACTACTGTGACGAAAGAAAGCAAGGAAAGTCCGCTTCTTGCAGGTCCCAATTAGCGGGTAATAAAATTATATTCCTCCAATCCGGAAGCACTCAAGGCTCTCCTCTTGTCCATCTATTCCATCCTCAGGGGCAGGAGTAATGAACTTCATTGATTCCTCCTACTCCCCAACTATCCGCTCACCTCGAACCAATGCGAGCCTTCTTTTCTTTGTCTCCTAGTGCCTGGAAAGGCAATGCCTTCGAGGCCAACCTCGATAGAAGCACCAACCAGAGAAGCAGCAGAGAATGGAAGTCCCTCTATTGAGTCTAGCTACAGACTCTTTCTTACTGGCTACTTGAGATAATAGACTCCTTGGATGCTAGCCACTCTAGCTACCGTAGCGACTAGCTTCCTTGTTTGTATAGGGTACTTGCCCGGGCTACTACTTAGGCATTTAGCTGCTACCGACTCGGTAATTGATTGACTAGTAGTTACTTGCTCCAGTCCTTCAGCAGCCAACTTCAATGAATCTGTACGGACCTTAACCCGGGAAACAAAGGACAAACAGTTCTGTACTGATCCTTTTAGTCACTCACTTCTTTTCTTTAGAGGAGCGGAAAAAGAGGCTTGGAAAGCAGATACGGAAGTCAGAGGCTTACAGTGGCTTAAAAAAAAAGGACAATACCACTACAACGAACGTGACTCCGATGGAATATAGTCCGCAAAAAGGGCAGAAACTAAAGGATATCACTGAGGGAAAGGACAAACAAACAGAAGTGACTCCGCTAAAATCTATAACTTGAGCTAAAGGAAGGAAGTAAAGACTTAGACTCAAAGAGGGCAGAGGGCTTGAAGGAAGGGAGGATAGAGACCCACTTTCTTCGCTTCGTTCAAGGAGACATAAAAGGAAAACTAGAATGAGTGGGGCTAAACCAACGAGTTGAGCTAGAAAGAACTGCCTTAGAAACTAAATACATACGGCAGCGGACCCGGGCTTGAGACCGAGGGGTACTTAAATCAATGGGTGTAAGCGGCTAGCTACCTTGTTGGATTAGTTACTTGCTATAACCCTAGTAGCTAGCTCTAGCCCTTCGAACTGCAACTACTTCAGCAGGAGCTAACAACTCCTTACTGCCCGGGCGTTGCTTTAGCTACCAACTACTAACCGGCTTGCCCGAGCTCATAGCGCTTAGGATACCTTCAATGACTCGGCTAAGAAACCTCGGATTCCCTATAGAGGGGGAGGGGAAGGAAAAGGGTTGGGTGTATTTAGTAGACAGCTAGCTTCATTGCTTTAGCAGCTATTGACTCCTTAATGACCGGACTGTTGGATTAGGTACTTGACCTGGCTACTAAACCTTAGAACTAAAGCTGATACCGATTACTAGATAACTGAGCTCCTTACTAGCTATAAAGGAGCTGGCTATAAACCGGAGAACTTCTAGCCGGAGCTAGAAACAAACTTGTTACTTGCCTTGCTCGAGCTCTGGTTCTTGCTGCAGCTACCTTGACTGTGACTCTACCCGGAACCCGGGGAGGAAACCCCGTCTTTTTGTCCTCAAAAGTCAATCCCAAGTATGCTTTGTGACTGGATCTAGAAGAAGCTGCCTTCACTGACTCTTCTAAAAACCAAACCTTTGGCTTGCTTCCCTATGGATTGTTAGGGGAGAGAAGAGGGGATTAAGGCAGAGGAGTTGTCTTAGTAGACAACTAGCTTCGTTGCTTTAGCAGCTTCTGCCGTAGCTGCCAACAACTCCTTACTCGCTCTAGTCACAGCTAACAACTAATTGAACGAACTCCATTAGTAGAATAGAATGGATCTAGCCCTTCAGCAGCTACAAACTTGTTACTAGCTCTCAACTCCTTACTGACAGGGCAGCTGTATTAGTAACGAGCTCTAGCCCTGGATTTGGTTCTTAGACTAAAGCTGCGCTATGCTTTCATTTCGGCGTTTAGCTTCAGCCCAGTGACACATCTTTCAAGACTAGAACAGCAGACGATGTAGCGATCGCTAATTCGTCTTATACCTTGACTTTGCAATTCAGCCACTAACAACTCCTTCACTTGTCAATTCAGTGCCTCCTCATTTTCTTTCACACTTTCAACGAAGACTTCCCGCTAACTAACCTTTAATAGCTTCGCTATCCTAGCTTGCCAACTCCTAGCTACTAGAGCTTTTAGCTCCCACTTTTTACTCTTGCAAGCGATCTATAAAAAGATATCCACAGTTGTATCCACTGTTAGGTCTTGCTTTTCCTTCATATTCTTCTTTCCCATCTGGATGGGACTGGGAAGCTATTAGTGAGTTCTCCGAGCAGGGAATGGTAGTTCCTATGATAGGGTCGCTTGTAGTTCCTTCTTCTTCTCAGTCCGGATGGGGCTTTGAAACTATGCATTCTCCGATGAGGCTCTTTCGTTAGGAGTTTCATTCCTTGTTCTTAGCCTTCCGAAGGGGACTACTCTTGTTAGGGGACTTTTGCATAAGCAATTAGGCCTATACTTGGTCACTCGCGGGCAAGCAATGAGAGATTTGGGTGCCGGTAGCTTCTCCGATCCGCGAGTTTAGTTCCTAGTAGAATCTTTTCAGACTCATCCACTAGCTTTTGACTTTGAATTCCACAATTGGATGGATTCTAGTTAGCCTTTAGAAACTCTCATCAAGCCAAAAACTAGCTTTGAAGATTGCTTTCGTGAAGGGTTATGTTGATGCAGTAGCAAAGACTGCCTTATCCCATCATAATTTTTAAATTATACCCTTCATGATCTGACTAAGATTACCGGCCTCATAGTTTTTCATGCCAAAAGCCTCCAGGTGATCACAAAGGTTCTTCACCTTAATACAGTAAGAAGAAAGAGCCCCAACTACCCTGCTTCAAGCCATGTTGTTCAGTCTCCAGGCACTGACGCTTACTTGCGGTCGCATGTTCATTAACTTCCCTCAAAGTAAGCCATGCCTTTCTTGGGTCTGTAATGCCCCCATATATGGGGGCGCATCTCATCAGCTACAGACACTATGATCGCATGCATAGCCCTACCAGACCAGAACAATAGCTTCTTACTCGCCACATCCTCCGGTTCACCTTCCGCACCACTAAAAATTATCCAACATTCCTGGCCCATCAAGAAGCACTTTACCTCTTCACTTCAATTTACATAATTTTCGCCATGTTGGAGTGAACGACACACAATCAACAAGCCAGACATTATTTCCAATGCAAAAAAAAAAAAAAGAATTTGACGATCTAATTCTGGAGGAGAATACATGTCCACGAAATTTTCTCAATATCTTATTTCCAGAGGCATTGTTCATCAGGGATCTTGTGCGTATACTCCTGGAATAGCTGAGAGGAAAAATATATACTTATTGGAAACAGTTGGAGCTATGATGTTTGGGATAAATGTACCTCGTTTGGGCAGAAGCTGTGTTGACCACAACATACTTGATCAATTGCATACTGTCTAAGTTCTTGCTGGAAGCATCCCGGATTACTCTCATTTAAAAGTCTTTGGCTACTGTTCATATTCTCTTTTTTTTAGTTTCTTTAAAAAAAGCGAGCTCAACGAAACAAGCGAAGCGAGCAGCAAGAGAAGACCGGTAGTAGAAGGTAACAAACTAGAGACTCAGAAAGAGATCAAAAGCGAAACTCGGCAAGGAGAAGGCTGAACCCAGGTGCTACATTACAATAGACGTCACCTGGGGCCGCACGACTCAGGCAGACTCTCTACCCGAGCGCGTGCCTATTTCTCTTTAGGAGGTATCAGAGCGGAGTTTTGAGTAAATCCCTTTTGATTTCTGCTAATTCTCTTCTTGTTGCACCATGTCCAAGCTTGACGATAGCAATGGAGCGCTGTTTGCGGCGGCTGTTGCTAAAGAAACACTCAAGGATCGAGTGACCCAACTTGATGGCAAGGTCGACCATTTGGGCGGACAAGTGTAGACTATGGCAGAAAGGCAGGAGAATCAGGAATCGTTGGTCACCAGACGCTCGCTAATGAATACCGCGTCTTCCCAGTGAAGGAGAGCCGTCTTCGTGGGGTCTCAATGATCCCGGTGGCGATGTCCAAAGCGTGACGGACTGGGTCAAATTGAGGAGCTTGCTGTGGAGATAGGTCTCTGGTTCGTGAACCGAATGTGTCACCTGGCGACTCCAGACACATTTGAGTCCCGGAACCACAACCATTCAACGAGATTCGAAATGCCAAGGCTCGAAGACCTCTGGGACATGGAACAGTACTTTAAGGCGGTTCGTGCCCCTTTTGACGACCAAGTCACAATGCCAACAATCTATCTCTCTAGGGATGCGAAGCTGTGGTGGCGAACGCGATATAAGGACGTGCTGGAGGGCCATTGCGAGATCAACGCCTGGGAGGAACTAAAGACGGAGCTCAAGGAAAGAAGCAGTTCCTGCCTGGGAACGTTGCATGGCTCGCACGAGAGCCCCTGATACGGACCTGTTCGATAAAATCAAAGCAGACCATGGGGGATTGACCTGAGCTATAGACAAAGAAGGACTTTGATAGATAAAATAACGCACTCAGACATCAAAAAGAGGGCTACTTCACTATGAATGGCAACATATGAATTGAAGCTAATGCGACGGGTGTCAATCACCAAAAACGACTCAACCACTAACTCAGTCCCGCGGGACAAAATTATCCTCGAAGGAATGCGAAGAATATTTGAAACCACTCTCGAACCATCACACGGATTCCGACCCGACTGCCCATGATATGGTAAGAATGGAATGGAAGGGCAAAAAAACGATTCTATGCGCAGACGTGAAAGCTCTATCAATAGAAGCATTCTAGCCCTTTTTTATTTAGAGAGGAACGATTCCCTCGTCTGAGAACCGCCCTTCCCGCACTATTCCTCCCCACTAAAAAGAGCGATTGAGAATCTCGAGAACCTAAACAAAAATGCAAAAGTGAGCGTACCCCAAGGCTCTCCTCTCTCCCCCTTTTTTAGCCAACACCATTTTTCACCTTGAATCGGTCAAAGCCAAAAATATGATGAATAGAAGGAAAGAAGATCAGAAAGATACGCAGATGACTTGACTATAGTATAGGTCGGATGTTTCTGTGAGCAGTAAGCAGCAGATCTCCCCTTATTTTGGGAAAGCTGGTGGCCGCGTGTGAATTCTTTCAAGGCAAGGGGCGGCCTGATTCGACATTGTTGTTTACTCTGATCCGGTCGAGGTGGCTTTCGTTTACCAGCGCATAGGTGGTCTAAGTTCCTATGACCGAGTCTTTCTGGCCCCTGTGAACATCTTTTCTTAATGTATTAAAGAGGGCCTCTCTAACCGGTGAAAAGCGGTGGGTGTCCACTAACGGCCATTCCTGGCTCGGCTCCGATAATGCAATTCCGGGAGGAGTCGGTAGTTGGGCACTGGATCCCTTCGAACTTGGAGAACATGTGACGCTCGGTCGGGGTTTGGTGAACCAACTGGTCGCCTCCGCTAGTTGAAGTATCGAGCCCCTTTTTCGTTACCTAGGTTACACCTTCGGAATACCCCAGAAGGGAATTTTGCTCTACTTCCCCCAATCTTCACTTTACGCCACACCGACTCCCCTTTCGTCATAAGGCGTGGAATTAGACCAAAGGGAATCTCCATAGTAACTAGTCCCTTAGATTTCGCACATAGGAGATCGAGACACAGCCTCAGGGCTATGGGAAAGATGTAGATCGATCGCCCTAGATAGACAACTACATAGAGGGTCTCCACAAGTCTATCTATTCTTTTATTTCGTTCCCCCCGTAAGATTAATATCACAATCAATGAGGTTTGCAAGTTTCACATCTAAGTAATACCTGATCCGATAGTTTACGATATAGATAGATAGATAGATAGATATTTAACAACAACATTCTAAAAAAAGATGTTAATATATATCGGTAGTTATCCGGTCGTACCTAAACAATAATATTCCAGAGGAAAATGCACCTAAGATCAAATATTTCGAGCCGGCTTCCGTGGAAAATTCAGACTTTCTTTTTTATGCTGCGATCACATAAAAACATAAACTTTGAGGCTCAATAGCTAAATACATGGCAATATAATCATGAGCCGAGATCATAAAGAGCATATTGCGAGTAGAAAGTGGAATTAATACAATGGATTTAGAAGCATCAAACCTCTCTTGTTCGGAAGAATCGAAACACATTGAAAGGGTACCAGCCGTACTTAATAATAGAAGGATTTGGCAGAAATATGTAAAATTGTCCCTCCTAAAAAGATTATTCCAGAATAAATGGGCAATAGTTAGGAGAGGTGCGCCAGCGGCGAGCAGAAGCAAGGTTATTAGATACCTCAGGAAAGCCCGGCCAGAACCACACGTGCAAGTTTCCCTGCATGTGGCTCGTCCGTGATAACTTCTTCTGATTTGCGTGAACTAGCGGACCGATCACTAAGTGGGGATGCTCCCTCCAGCATAAGCGAACCTTTTCGGAACTGGTTAGGAATGGGCGCCACTATCCCAGCCCGGATCCAGCCAGGTTCTATTGATCATGTCCCCTTCCCAACAGTTGTACCTTGTCTTGGGGCGTCTTTGGCTTTATGAGAGAGAGCTCGCCGGAGAAAAAAGTCTTTCTCTTCCCGTCTCGGGTCATACTCCGGATCCGGTGTGTCCACAGAAGAGGAAATCGCAATGCATCTTGCTTAGCAGGCGTAGCTTGGAGTGGGAGTGTAGTGGGGGTAAGGTAAGGAAAGTGGCCGCCAGAGAGGAAGCCAAACCGGCCTATTAAGCGCAGCTAAGCTAATATGCACCGGAGAAGCCAGGTGCCATAGGTAAGCTCTATTCGGCTCGGAGCATTGATTCCCCATAATGAATAGGCTAGCTCTATTTCTCAATTACCTATCCTGTGCTCGAGAAGGTCCCTCAGTTCCTTGACAGAACCTCGAGGTCCATTTAGTTGTCTTACATGAGACTAGGGATATTCCCCACTCTATGGCATGGCACCTTTCGCTCATCCATTCCGCCCACCCGTCCAGATGCAGCGCCCTTTCTCATTATCATCTACCGCCCTTTCTTTCCTCCCGGCTATTCACGCATGAAGATCGTCGTATGTATGCTCGACTTCGGTTGCCGGTGCTATAGGTAGGAGTACATTATGGCAGGATCAGTCACCCGGGCAAACCAACCCTCCTCCAAGAAGAATTGTGCTATGCCCCCCCCGATCCCTATAGAGCGAAAGAGCTGCCTGGTGATCCCTAGGTTGCAGCACGTCCGGTCGTTAACTCCTCGCACCGCTGCCGCCATTTCTAGGACCGACCGACGCCTCACCTGCACAGGTACCTACGTAGTGTAGTGTCGGTCGCACATTCAACATAGCGTTCAAACTCATGTGCCTTCCAAAACCAGGGGTCTTCGAGCCTGCTGCGTACGATTAGCCAGCCTTGTGGCGGCAAAAGGATTAGACGTCCCCTCATGCTACGGTTCCCTGCGGTCCGAACCCGGTGCCGCATTAGGTTAGGGAGTTGGGCGATAATAGCTCCGCCGCATCCCAAAGCGCGCTGCCCTCCTAGGCGTGCAACACTAAGTAATCCAAGCCAACCCACATTACTGACTAACGGTGGATAATCCAATTTCTTAGAGGTACTAAATACAACTCCATGAATGAGCAAAATGAAGGTTGCATTAATGATAAAGATCTCTGGGGAAACCGCTAAAAAAAGATTGAACATGTAGGAGGATCCGAACAAATTCTGCTTTCATTTCCCCCGTATGGAGCATTGAGTTACTTATGTTACGGTCTTAAGCAGTCGACCTATGTTTCCGGGCGCACGCGTAAAGGCATGATTAGTTCCACAAATCTCACTACACTGACCATAGTAAACTCCTTCTCGTTGTACCGAAATAGAGGTCTGGACCGAGAGAGGAATCATTCCAATACCTGCCTTGATTTTGAACTAGCATTCCTCATTCGCATTAGAGACAAACCAGCTTGATTATTCGAAAAAGAGCTCTAGAAGTTCAGCATTCTCAATTATGTAACAGAGGTTCTCTCATCTCTTAAGATATTTCGAAATCGAGAATCATGAGACTCGCCCAACCTGTAGTAGATGGCTCGACATCAAATCTCATCTCCGGGTGCACATCTGGTATCAATCTCTGGCTGGTATAAATCTCAATCTCTGGTCGGGATGCCAACCAAGCTCTATCTTAGCGGGGCAAGGGCGATTCGGATCACCTATGATTCGGGACTCACATACTGCTATTGAATCTATTGCCTCCATTACGACCAGTTGTTAACACAACTATATAGGGATAATGGAATGACTGAGGACCGGAACCACTGAATCAAAGCTTTCTCCTTCGACTATCAAAGATACAGGCAGGTGGATAACTAATAGTAGATAGCTCTTGGGTAGGGACTCGAATGAAATGAATGGCCCTAGGGGTTGACCTACTCCCCTTCCTTGGCGTTAGGGGGAGAACCGCTAATGCCGAAAACGTTCATTGGTTGGTATTTCCTCAGGTCGGCCAATCCACATCGAATGAGAATGAAGCAAAGTTCAATTGTTAAGGAGACATTTAATCGATTGCGGATGGAGGGTCTTGCATCGGCGCAGTTGTTGGCATTCGATTCGTCTACTCGGCCCGATAGCAAGCGGCACATTCGATCTAACAACTCCTGATCTCGTTCATTTCTCTACATCTCGATCTCAAAGGTCAGTCGGGAAGCAAGCTTGCGAAAACAACCGAAGAGAATCCTCCCTTACTCGCCCAAAACTCACCCCGGGAATTCAAAGGCTGGTAGAGAAGGGCGGTAACGGATTTGATAGGGGTTGGTCCTCAATCAGAAGGAGAGGGTTGAACGGGAAGAGGAGGATCAAGGTAGCCATATGCGGATAATCGGAATATCCATGAGTGGATATGGGTAGGGTGCCTCTTCTATTCCTTCGCTTCGCTATCGATCCGATAGATTCCTACCAGAGAGGCAGGATAAATGAACACATCTGCTGGAACCAACTATCTATGCTTCTCGGGCGATAGCTCCCTCTCCGCCATAACATCCATTTATTCTCCCCTCTCCGGCACTAACGAGTGAAGCTGCCTTTCAGACCTTCATATCCACGATTTATCTTATTAACGGAATACCAACTGAAGGGTGGGACAGAACCAACCCATGAAGGAACGAATGAAGGTGAAGAAGTGGTCGAGACCCTGTGAATTGATTGCTAGCGATTTTTGTTTGTCTCAGAATGACCGGCTTTAGGAAAGGTTGCCCTGAACGAATGAGATAGATGGTCGGGTTGGGTCCATGCTTGCTTGAAAGGGAAGATCTTCCCACCCGGGTTCAATGCCTGCTTCTTTCAAGTTCTGCTTCCGTATTAGGGAATGCATCTAGTTCCATCTTTTCTTCTAATGTTGAATGGCATATTCCATCGCGAAAGATTCAATCCAACGTTCTCCTTTCCTACGGCTACCTTGTTACGAAAGTATGATTAGTGCAAGACTGAGGGGAAGAAATCAAACTGAACTAAATAACTGAACCTGGACAGACTGAAAACTAAGCCAGGCTGCCTATGTACCCTTTGTTAAGGGATAAAGTTATACACAGTTCTGCCTACATAAATTCGTTATGTACGGGTGTAATGATCGCCTATGATCCTACTTTGCTGGGCTTCTCCTACTGGACAAGCAAATTAAGTAAATGTGAACGAGTTCACCGAAATACGAATAAGATCATAAATGCCATCCAAAAGTGCAAGGGGCCACCCACCCTTTCCCCTTGCCCCTCTCCATTCCCTAAAGAACAAGAGGGCCCCACCTAGTCCCAAAAGTCCACTGGAATACGAATTCGATCAAAAATGCAATCATTATCATTAATGAATCCAAGAACTGAAAACATTTCCAATACCGACAGCAGCTCCCGCTGAAGCAATTGTAGCAGCTCTGGCACCCATTGATTTTGCACCCTCTAACATCTCGAGTTGAGAATTCTCGTCACGCTTTTTCATTCACTATTTTATGTTATAGATTCCTCGTCGATTCTTCCCCTCCTTCCTTTTCTCTTGGGCATCTCACTTGGAATGCAAAGCTTTCGATCTTGTACTAATAAATTCGGTAGACTGAACACTAACCCAATCTGGAAAGTGGAGTAGAATCAATCAACCATATGGCCTTTAGGCATACCTTGAATTTAGCCTACAATCCTTTCGCACTTATATTAATAAATTAATAATTAGAAACGTGATCTTAAATATATACGATGATTATATGATGATAGCACCAAAAGAGCGGAGACTTTTACAAGGCCACCACCAGTTATTGCAAGAGCAAGACAGCAAAGAGAGTTCCAAAGGACGGTGACGAAAGAAACATGCCTTAGGTCAAGAAGATTAATCGCGGAACAGCTTGCATAGTGCTTTTTGTGGTCAATCCCTTTCCTGATTTGACCCCGAAGGCTGTGGGGGGGTGAAGGAATACACGAAAGCAGGTTTCAGAGCTTGAACCCGGGTCACCAGTTTCATTGGGTCACGAGATGCCTATGCTAACTTCCTTGCTGTCTAAGCCCCGACGCCCAGGCTTCTTGGGTGAAGTAAACTTCTGTTTTCTTCTTAATATAATTAAACATTCTTTCCCTATCGCTTTTCCCACTCGCTGATAAGGGATGGATCAGCTGGAACTGCTTGTTGCACAGTTGATGATTGGATATAAGCGGATAGCTAATCCCTCTTTCAACGAGAGTTGCGGACCCTCTCTTACTTACTCTTAGTGTTGTGCGAGCCTCGGTTTCATTTCTTCTTCTTCTAAGGCAGCTAGCTAGGCCTGTTGAGAGCTCAGGATTGGACGAAACCTTGACAGTTGGACTATCGAACAGTTGTTGGTGCCTTTGATTGCTACGGGCCTTCATTGCTGAAACTGGACTGGCTAGGACCACTAGAGGGGACAGAATACCAGGACTAGTGACATCCGCTTCCCAATAGGAACACGGAACTGCAACTGCTGGGTTAGCTTCCCCTACTTCCTGAGCTTTCACGAAAGCCGTGTTAGCAGAGTAAGACCCTTTCCTCACTAGGATCAACTAAAGCACCAGCAAGTGATTCGAAAGTTCTTCAATACGTTTTACTCGGCTTAAGGGCAGTAATAAATATCTTATTCAACCGATTGATGATCGAAAGAAGACAAGAAGCATCTCCTTCGGTTCCGGGTTCTAGTTAAGGTTCCTCTCCTAGAAAAAGTTCCAACGCTTAGCTTACTAGAAGCACTGGAAACCGAGCAGGACAAGATCTCTATTCGGGGGAGTTCTCTTGTGTGAGAAGAGGACCTTCTATTTTCAGGCATTTCTTAGGAACCCGACTCTCAAGTCACCTCTCCTTCCCATTAGGGATATGGGCAACTAAACGACTTTTCAAAGGTCTAAAGAACGACCTCTTCTCATTCAAAGGAGCAGGAATGGAATCACCGACTGATGTTACGATGACCGGAACAGCTTCTACTAGAACTAAGCGGATCGTAAGACCGAAAGAAAGAGGAATTACCTATTAGAATAACCAGATATAAAGTAAACTAAAGCATCTATCATATGCTGTAATCGAATCCGTAAAATATCTTTCATAAGATCGGGGTTTCTCACATAAATGAGTCCTCCCCTAAAGTCCTTTCTGTACTTGCTTCCTAGCCTTCAGGAATGAAAGTCAGTGCCCCTGGTTTGGTTATTTATAAGGAGCTACTTCTTAACCGCTTTCCAATATCATCTTTCTCGCTTTCCAAAGCAAAGACGACTAACTAAGCAAAGCACTAGGTACGGTCAGCCTTAGACAAGCCAATCATTCACACCTGACTTTATCTATATAAACTTTTTCTATAGCTAGTCCTATTGAGTAAGGGAAGGGGTCGGTAGGCTCTCTATCTCAATCCGAAGAACTGAACTAGAGCTCAGGAAGAAGCCAGCCCTAAATCCGCTTATGATAACTTCACTTCACGATTGGACGGCTAAGCTAAGCACCAACTTCTGCAAGGACTGCCCTGAAGGATAGGACTTTTTTCTCTTACCAAGAGAGAATAAGGTAAGAGATTCAGACTGTGAACCTTACGATTTTGCTATCTGAGTAGTTGGACTTAAAAGGGCTGGAAGAGAAAGAAAGAATTCCGAACCCCTTGTTGAGGGAGCCGACCAATGGAATGGGACTTGAAAATATAGAGGGGTTTTCCCGACTAGCTGAGAGTCTTTACACCGATAGTCTTTCACTTTTCTAGGGCTATGGATCGCAGAGGTACCTCTGGCCGAAGATGAGGACATATTTTTCGTAACAGAAAAAGAAGAAGGGGTGGACCTTAGTGGCCTTATCGCTACGAATACACCGGGTTAACTAATGCCTCCGTATAATATCAGAAGGGAGTTCTTATTAAAGGAGTGGCATCTTTCAAACTTAATTAAGTTACCGATTGCAGACAAAGTACTACTTATGGATATGCTGATGGCGAATCTGTGGGGTAAGCCTTTGTTGCAGTGAAGGAAAATTTGGCTTATCTTATTAGAGGTCCGGTCGGCTCTCTCACTCATCTCTCTCTATGAAAGAGTCTATACAAGGGAAAAAGTCCTTAAATGCACATTACGAAAAATGGAAAGCAAGAGAAGAAGGCAAGCAGTACGTACCGTATTCACATATGATGGTTGGTGTCTATTCGTTGTGAAAGACTAGTGATGGATTTCTACAACTAAGAAAGCAGCTTACAGTCAAGAAAAAGCAACCTCCATCCCGAGCGATGGATGCGCCTTACTTAAGAAATCACTCGATGCCTTCATTGAAGTATGAGAGGATGGCCTATTTCCTATTGCTATTGGAGGAAGCAAGGAAAGGTATTCAGCAAGAAGTGGAAGAGATCCTACTGTTAATGAGGAAATTCATTGGCGAGACCATCACACCTTTTACAGTCAATTCAATAAAAGAAGTGTACTA
>JAXFYN010000252.1:60000-72500 GCA_036172215.1 Camellia granthamiana | reverse complement strand
TCGTCGATGACTTGGCATAGTAACATACTGCCATGTCATCGCTTGAGGTCCTTCATTTCTTTCCCAAAAGAAGGCCTTACTGTAAGCATTGGATACCATTGATCCATTGGATCCCAATCTCGATTTCCTAGGTATGCTCGCTCAGTAGAAGGAAGCTACTTGTTCTCTTTCACTAAACCAAACCCATGACATAAATATGTCATGGCGTGCAAAAGCCACTATATACATGAGGCAAGCCATCGCATGGGCAAACGCGACCCTAGTCACAACCACCCTTGCCTGATCCGTCTAAGGACACTTTAAGCCACTCAACTCAGCTCCTGCAAGAGTAGGCCAAAAAGTGCTATAAAGTCGCCCCCCCTATGTTGTAAGTGTAAGGGGCCCCTATTAGAGTAAGGATTTTTTTGGCAGGTCCAACATCAAGAGATGAAGATTTTCTAAGCTGCATACCATGGTGAATCGCAGTAGAGGATAATGCTATGCTAATGAGGCTTCCCACTGAAGAAGAAGTTCTTGAAGTTGTTCGTAGCATGCCTGCTGATAGTGCCCTCCCTATCCTTTAAAGCCGGATGGCTTCTCCGGAAAATTCTACACATCTTGTTGGGAAATCATAAAAGAGGATTTTATGCGTGTGGTTCACAGTTTTTTTTAGAGAAGGTACGATTCCGAAAGCCGTAAATTCCTCTTTCATTGCTTTCATTCCCAAAGTGGAAAATCCTTCTAACTTTGGGCAATTCAGACCCATAAGCCTTTGCAATTCTCTCTATAAGATTCTGTCTAAAACCAGCAAATGGAGGAATTAACTTAGACCTTGACTCCACGGAATGAAACTTAAGTAGCCCGGCCCGGGCTTTAGATCTAATTCCGAACTAAGACACCTAAGGCACCATTCCATTATGTTCTAGCAGGAGCGCACTGGAGCAACGGATTGATAGTTTGGTCCCGCTTACTTCGACACTGGTCCCGGAGATGGTGAATAGATAGATGCTTTACCGAGGTCAGGGGTTCTAGGAAATGGGGAGTTTATTCTCGCTTTCGAGCTTTCTGGTTCTCTTAGGAAATGGGGAACACACAAAGGAATATTTGGATGGTTCGTCCCCACCGGACAGGTGTTCATTCGCCCCTTCGAATAGATTCAAAAGAAAGAGAAGACGCCCACTAACTCGTACTTTCTCCCTTCTGATCCCTCATCAGGTGACGGAAACAAGGACTTGGGTTACGGGAGTTCTTCTGCTGTTTATGCCCTGGGTCCGGTCCTAAGCACTGGATATGAGGATGGCAAAGAGTGAGATGGATCGGCACCAGACGTTGGATCATTGCCATCAGAGGGTCACCTAACCTATGAGAAGTGAAGGGACACCTGGTTTCGCTTTCGGGTCTGATAGAGAGCATTGCTTCAATAAGTATTAACAACCCCTCAAATGATGGAGATTTAGACTTCAATTGGGGAGGGATTGGAATCATTAATTGGTGTCAGCAAAGAGGACAGGCGCTTAGCTTCCCTTTGCACCGAAATGGCTTATTCCGAACCCTTGCTTGGGCTTTCATGACCCGCTAGAGAGGATGTGGTTAGGAGTTCATAGCCACTTGGCTCGGAGTAAAGAGAGTGAGGAGCGGAGGGAACAACATCGGCTGGAATGGGTAGATATTTGGCCGGGGAATGGGCTTAACTCCCGCCTTTGGTTCCGGTGAGTCTATTGGTTCCAGGGCAGAGGGGGATGGGTGGGCATCAACGGAATCGGATCCATGGTTTGATCGATAGCAATCGGAATTACCTTCTTTGGTGTCAGCTAGTTGCTCCGAGCCAGCACCGTAATCTCAGGTGATGGGGACCAGCCAGGGAGGTGGCAAAGAGTGAAATCCTAGTACTGCATCCCTCCCCTTCCCTACTCCCGATGGGGACTCAAATGCTTGTTTGGTTGGCCATCCTTCGGATCCAAGAGAATAAGAATGTTTTGGAAGACCAGGAGACGTGGAATGACAAATCCTTGCTCTGGGAGCGGAGGTCTGGATCTTATATATGTCTTTATGATCGATGGCAAGAGATGCGTAGCTTGAGGGCTTAGATGCCGCTTCGTACCTGGGGTGGCAAACGAGAACAATAATTGGATCACGCGACCAACCATAGGAGGAAAAGAAAGCAGCCTCTCTAAACTTCTTACAGGACGTAGTAACTACCTACCCTAATGAGGATATCTAAAGTCTAGTTTAAATGCGTAAGAGAGCCCTTCAGGAACTATCAAAGAGAAGGAAAAGGTTGATGAAGATAGGTTACTGCTGTTGATCTCTCCTAGGTAGAAGAATACACAAGGCTGGGCCTAGATCAGAAGGCCTCCGTTACTCAACTAAAAGGGAATCCAGGAAGTGAGGCTACAGACTAAACCTAAGAGAGAGACTTGCTATCCTGCATGCCCTTAGCTACAGGAACAAGTAGGCTGGGAGAGGGCTAAGTCTTCCTGGCTGTAAATCAATCGAATACTAGCAAGGGAAAACTAGAAGGGAGACTCCTTTAAAGAACTAACAGCGAATTAAGGTAAGTTAAGCCACATACTACTGTTAGTTGTTACGCTCGTCCCTCTTGCGAGGTTTTTTATTCCTTAGAGTTCTAACAGCAGTAATAAAACCCTTCCTCCGCGCGTCGTCGGGCCGGTTCTTTCTTGAATGTGGAATTGTTTTAGATCGTACCCAAGTGAAAGGTTGCCCGTACCTTATATAAAAAATATAAAAAAAGTCTTCGTCATCGTCCTACGAAGTACTTGAAGTTAATTTCGTTACCTTATTAACAAAGTAGACGAATCACTCTTTTTCTCTATTATAAAATTATAAAAGTTTACTTCTTTTTCTTTTTCACAACCTATATGTGTATGCGGAAAACGAGAGTCGTTACTTTTCTTTCTCTTGCCCTGACATAATTCAGGGCTATCGATTCCGTTCTGTTCTCTCTCTCTACCTCTTCTTTTTTACCTAACTTCAAAATCTTTTATGCCCGACCATACCAACATGGGAAACCTAGATTCCCTCCCTTTGAAGTGCATTTATCTGATCAGCTCCCCGAGTCACTAGAAAGAGGGTGAAAGGCCCACTACTTTTTCATTCATGGCCTATTTTTTTATTGATCTCCCTTTCGTATTCATTTGACCTGAGGCAAAAGAGAAGTCATACAAAGAAAGGTTCTTTCATGCAATGCATAACGGGCGGGCCTCCTATGGATTCCTCCAACTCAATGAATGAAGAGAGGAGTATGAGGAAGCCGGCTTTCTATATAAAGATTCAAACAAAAAGGAAAAAGGAACCATATCTTACTGAATAATCTGACTGAATGAGGAAGAGCTCTTTATGTGGTCTCACTTTACCACCATCTGAAATGCGCGAAACTTCGATTGGTGGAAGCCAGTCCATGAAGATTCTCTCTTTTCTTATGTGCAATTCCCCTCTTTCGGTAAGCATCCAGTATCTCAGCAAATGAACATTTCTCTAAGCTTATCCTGTGACTTATACGTCGTTTGAAAGCTCCTTCAGGGATTCAACGAATAGCTAAGGTTTGTTGACGATCCCCGGCTACAATCCCAGGGACATCATAAATAGTACCTGCTATTCCTACTTTTTCCACTTCGCATATGGGCTTTATTCTCTAGGGCGTCAACCATAAGTTTGATTACATCGCATTCAGTTCGAGCTGGGCGACGAAAAGTTTGATAAACAATAGCACGAACTCTTGTTCTTTTACCTTCTTTCATGCGAAAGTTGACCAACTTCTTGATCAATTATTTTTGCTCACCATCCAAGCCCCCCATATAGCTGAGAATCTCCGGGCAATTGGAAGCCGCTTTCGATGACGAGGCCGACAAATTAATATTACGCGATCCTTACTGTCCATCTTTATCAGCCAACTCCCCGGTTTCCATCTTTCAAAGTTGACCATCCCTCATAGCTTTCACTAATCGGGGAAGTGATCCTTAATGAGGGATTTCAGGAGAGCTGGGTCTTGGACGGCTTCGTCCCAGCTTCGGAGGATGTTTGTATCCATCTCCGAAGAGATCTCCAAATCCCTCATCAAGTTCCTTGCCCCCTGGGCGTGCACTTCGTCTTGCTCGGGAAAGTGGGACAGCCCCCTATTACAAGGTTTTTTTTTCACAATGGACCTGAACAAGCTCTTTTATTTGAGCATGTATTGATCTGTTTCCCAAGAAGACTCCAGAAATATATCGATTTCACGGGTGTCCTCCTTCCAGCTGGAGGTGCCTGAACCCCCTGAGGGAGCCATCATATTAGTTAAGCCCTCGCCTGTGAGCACCGCTCGTAAAGCAAAGGCTACTGTCAAGGCAAGCCCTGCTGAGCAGCAGCAGCCCACCCCTCTTAGAGTAAAGGATAGAGCTCGACTGCCCAGAGAGAACCCAACCTTTTCCAGTAAGGCATGAAAGAAATCAATCGAACCGAGGATGAGCTTTGATGAATAAAATAAGAATTGGTAGAAATTCACATAGGTGAAGCAAATCAAACCTATTTTCAAACAAAGAAGATAGAAAAGACTGGACATTGTTGCTACAAAGAGGAAAGGCATCGATTTCTTAAAAAGAGTACCTTGTTTGCCCAATAAGAAGACTTTCTTCCTAAATCTTCGGAGTACGAAGTAATACTTGATCATACGAGAGTGTTCAAAAATTCTCTGCCATTTTACAAGCACTAATCGTAGTAGAGCGGAGAATAGGGTGGAACAATTATTCATAGTAAGAATATTCTATACCGGCTGTACCGATTATATGTCGGTAGGCGCCCACCCCCAAGCCAGTGTCCATCTTCATGATATGACATTGGTAGACGGGTTGGGACCAGCCTTGTATCCCGGTGAATAATGTTCCACTGATTAGGCGAGGACATGATTTGAACCTGCAGTCTTCAGGTCATGAGCCTGATGAGTCGACCAATTCCTCTACCCCGCTTCTTACCCTTCTCTTTCTTTCACTATTCTTCCGATCTTTCAACGCCTCCTTTCAAGCCTGGAACTTCTTCATTTCTTGCTTTAAGAGCAGTCATTGCAGGCAGCAACGGCGAGTGAAAGCAAGCGTAGGGCAGATCCCGTTAGGAATAGGGCTTTCCCTGGCTTAGGTTCCTTCACCCCTACGTCTAGGAGGAAACCCCTTGTATGTACAGGCTTCTCTTTTTTTAGGGTTAAAACGAGAGAGGTAGCGAGCCCAACTAAACCATGCCGCAGAATTAGAAGACTCGACTTGCATGTGTTAAGCATATAGCAATCCCGCTCACTCGGAGAAAGAAGGTAGCAAGAGATCCTGTCTTCGACTCTAGAGATAGGCCTTCCTTTCCCTTTCTATAACATACCGCTCGGGGATGTAGTTGTAGATACATTAGTCTGATGAAAGAAAGCTCATCCTTTGGTTTTTGCTTGTCTTTAGCAGTTTCCGTCCCTTTGAGGTATCGACCAGCAGAAGATGGGTACTCTTTCTGATGATTGCTTCATCTACTCAGTATGCCCCTTCCTAGGGGTTAGAAGGGAAATCGCGGGTTAACTACTTATTGGAGAAGTCGCTTCGCTCGCAAAGGTACTTTCTTCCTTCGGATGACTAAGAGTCCGTTCTTTCTAACGATATGTTGTTGTTAAGTCGCTTCGCTAGCTAGTAAGCCGCCTTCTTTACTTGTCCCAAGCAATGAGAAAAAGAAAATCCCTTCCCTTCCGTTGGTCAACAACCAACAAAAGGGAAGGTTGAAGCTACACCGGCCTACTACTCTCTTTTCTCCTCACGGGGCGACGCCGATGAACAAGCACATAAGTGGATACGACTCCAGCGTGAATTCGTGCACTGATTGCTTACTACATCTTGGAGTTAGCACCCACCCAGTTTACCTGCTAAAAATCCAGTACATTCCGTTTCGTCATTGAGGAAGAGTTGCTTGTACTTTGATTTTAGGACAAGTGGAACAGACATGATCAAGTCTAGTACTTTGATGAGCATAGCTAGCATATTTCCTATTCGGAAACTTTCCTTGGAAGGCTCTATCTACATTATCATCTTTTCTCTTATTGCTCTTTCCAAGAAAATAGAGTGAAAGAGTCCACCCCGAAACCAAGGGGGTTAAGAGACACTTCAAGATGAGATAAGCTCCTATGCTTATCTCTTAGGATCCCATTCCTCGGTAAATATAAGAACAAGTGTTCGGTTCGATACGCTCTATGAAGGGGGGCTAGCCCCTGAGACATTTTATAGTTTTCTCCTTTCTCAAGATCGGCGTTCTTTTGACATGGGATCCGAAAGAGAGGTTCCAGCGGAAAGGTTAGCTAAAAAGAAGGAAAGTCCATTCCATTCGTTGAAGACTGAAGAGCCAATTTTATCTGTAGCTCCAGTTAGGTTCCTAAGTAAATGGGCGGGAAAAGGACTACTCCGTTCTGGAGCTGGTACGCATCGAAGAAATGAGGGCCAATCCTCTGTCTTGAAAGAGTTGCCTTCCTCCTTCGACCCAACTTGAAACTCCGCCCTTCCTAGATACGTTGCTTTCGCAAAACTGCGGGCTAAGGAGTGTCCACCTGACTCCCTCAGCAGAGTCTGACACCTGCCCGGTTAGAATGATTCTGATGATGATCATTCGAAAGTTTAGGCAGCTAGCGACTGGGCCTCTATAACGTCTTTCAAAGGCGGATCACTTAGTACAAGTCTATCTACTTGATTTAAGTTATCTTTTATTCAAGTTTTTATGTCCGATGTCCTAAGATAGAATAGAAAGGGCTTCGAGCGGTGCAGGATTTCCAGTTTACGTTTCTGGGAATTTAAAAACACCCATCACCTTGGTACTGAATACAGTCCCCGAAGATTGATCCAGTTGAAGGCTTGTTGGGCGAGGGGGAAAGGTAGGCGGGTTGAAGGAGGAAAGATCGAAGCTTTTGGCGACAGAGGAGTAAATCCCACGTTCGAGCTCATGCCGAAGCTGCACCAGCCTTTAATGATTTATGTCCTGTGTGAAAAGCCTTTTTTTCTTTCTCGCCGGAAGGCAACCTGGCTTTCCACTTCTTACAATAGTGATTGGCGCTTCTCAGATAGGGGTCATTTCGGAGGAAGAACTGGTCCCTTGACCTGCCTTAAGGCCAAGTGCTTGCTATAACTAACCTTGGTTGGACTATCTATTTCACTTAAAAAGTTTTCTGTTAGTTTTATAAGTCTAGTTCATCTTGAGCTTGAGCCAAATCTGATTTGCCGAGGGAAAGATTGAAGAAGGAATGACCGAGCTTGAGAGATAGAATACATTCTGTCCTTATTTATCTTTTCCAAACTTCAACTAAAAACAAGAAAATAGAAAGCTAATCCTATAAAGTAAAGGAATAACCACTCAGAAGCCTTAGACGAGATCTAAGACCAACCTCAGCTCGTAGCTCTTCTAGCTCTTGAAGTCAAGTCGGACCCTATGGGATGGGGCTTAAGATCGAGGATACGTCAACTCCCATTAGAGCCATTTATGTTATGCCTAGTTGTTGTTCCCCTTAAAAGCCATCTCTATCAATCGTAGCTCATTTCCTACTAGTTTTGTCTGAAAGCGGAAGCCGAAGGCGAAGGCCCTGAAAGAGTAAGAGAAAGAGAGGTTACAGGCGAATAAAGGAGCGTTACTGTTGAATAGTTTGACGCTAGAGGACCATCGATCATAGCATAGAGCATAGGCCTGTAGGGCGAAGCAAGATTGGCTGCTAGAGGAATGCTTTGCAAACAAAAGATAGGAAAGCCGCTAGAAAGGCTAACAACTAACAGTAAATGACATGCCGTTCCACCCCTATCTCTTAAAGGCTTCCCCTCATCTATAAAAGAAATTCCTACAGTCGGGCATGTATTCTTTCTATAAGGAAGAAAGAAAATATGTAAATCCACACTGTCATAGGTCTTGTCATTACTGATTCCCACTTCTGCTACTTTTCTTCCTTCGTACTGAATGGGAGGGTTCATCTGCTGTGTACACCCTCTCAGCTACATGCTGAGTGAGACTGATTAATGGCTGCCTTAGGATCACACTTTTGGCGCCTCAATCTGGAGGCCTGTTACATTTCTCCTAAGTCCTTCCTTATCAATAGAATAAAATGGAGTCCATGGTTAGCTATAAAAGCATCAAAAGATTTGAATGCCTAAACACTACTCCGAGGGGTAAGGAATAGAATCTATCAAATCCTTATTGCAGATAAAAAGAATTCCATCTGTTAAAGTAACATCATGACTTCGGATAAATACAGGTCAGATTCCATACTTCTTGAAGTGACTAAGTGAAGAGTACTGCTTTCCGCTATAGGAGTAGGAAGATGAAAGTCCTTTACCAGTTTCAGCTCCTGCTGTTAGGTCTAGGGCAAGGGTGAGACCTAGGGGAAGAGTCATAATAGTCATCGGATTGGGTGTAACAAGTCTTCAATCTCTTCTACATTCATGATAGCCTATCCAAATCTTTCACTTCGACCTAAGTCAACAGCTAAGGAGAGTTCTTGCAATGGTCAGGCTAGCTACGGCAAAGTCTAATAAAAAGGACTGACTCCTTCTATTTGTAAGCAGTTCCCCCTTCTAGTGGTTCAATAGCCTGCCACCTAACGACGGTTCGTGTTTGTAAAGAGAAAGAGACTGCAAGGGCTAAGGTAAGGCTATGGGATAAGAGAAGGCTATTCTTCCGAGTTGAATGAGGAATGCACTGATCCCGGGTGAGCGAGGGAATGGTCCTCTCTCTCTCTCCTCCTCTCCTCGCATTTAGTTCATGGCATATAGGACTATGCTTAAATAAAAGACTTCTATGAGTCTCCCAGTCCTATCTTTGAAACGTTGAAGGTCCACAATAGGTAACATGAATGAAGTTTACTTTGTATTCGAAGTTTACTTTGAAGGTCCACAATAGGTAACAAGAAGTTTACTTTGTATTCGAGCTGCTGAGGGCCAGAGCTCGTATGGATACATTACTTCATTGTTCTATGAGACGTTGCACTAAGCACATACTCGGATAGGGTCGCGAAGTGCAAAGATCCGGTCTTTGACAACCGTCGTAAGGACAAAAAAATCTATACTTATGTGTGTTCGACACTATATAACTATAGGCGGGACCAGTTGTAGGATGATCGCCGAGTCGCGTTCTGCTCGATTAGGCGAATGCGAGTGAGGGATAAGCTTTCCCCGTTCGCTAGGAGGGAAACTCAGGAAGAGTTTCGGCAGAAATAGATGGTGAAAACCCCTTATTATTATAATAGTAAATCGCGCTCCTTGCATGACTCCATATCATTAATTATTAAAGCGAAAGCGACAACGTGTCACTCTAACCTTAAAATCTAGAAACGGGAATGTGTTTCCCAATAATGAGTAATGCTGGTAACAGCAAATGGTTTCTAACCTCATAAAAATCAGAGTACGGCATATCCGACTATCCGGCAACACGCTTGGATAAGTAACGCGATGAACCGTACCAGTATCTCTAGGCACTATGATGTTTTATTACGTAGATCATGTCTTGCTTGAGGGTTCCAAACCTCGCCCTTCCGTCTTTCTTTTTTTCTTAGCCGAGCCGGCGCACTAACCACACCTTCACCATATCTCTTTCTGAGTCAAAATACAAGAGAATGAAAGCCTTGTCCAGCACGAATATGAATTTAAGGCTGTCTGTTTTCCGCCCCAACAACCCTTGCGACAAATCCAAATACAGGGAAAGGAATCCTCGGGTGTGAAAATTTGCCAAATCGAGGCCCTTTTGGTGTCTTCCATAGATGTCAACAACCAAGGTACATAGCCTTCCGATGTCCAAGCAAAGCCCCTGGAAAACCGGTGACACTTGTTGAAGATAAAAATTACGAGGAAGCTGCATTTGAGGAGCAGCCCGTAGCTGAGGCACATGTGACAGATCCTCAATATGAGGACTAAGAGATTCTTGAAGGTGATGTAGGGGAAGTAATGGTGATTCAACGTACCCTACTTACCTCTCCAGTACCATCAACGTACCCTACTTACCTCTCCAGTACCATCAGATGACTGATGGCTCCGGCACAACATCTTTCGTACCACATGCACGTCAGGTGGCAAGGTGTGTACGATCCTAATTGATGGGGGTAGCAGCGAGAACTTTGTTTCTCGAGAAATGGTCGACAAGTGAAAACTAAAGGAGCAAAAGCACCCTCTCCCTACGGTCGAGCTCCACTTTGTCCCCTCTCCCATACCGGATCCAATGGTTTAATAAAGGTGGTGAAGTACCTGTGAATACCAGATGTCTTGTCACTTTTTCTATTGGGAAAAGGTATAAGGATGAAGTTTGGTGTGATGTTGCACCAATGAATGCTTTTCACATATTGCTAGGCCGACAATGGTTGTATAATAGATATGTTACCCATAAGGCTCGGCCAAATACCTATTCATTTGATAAGGATGGAATCCACATAACTCTCTTGCTTTCGAAAGATTTGGGGAGAAACGGGAGTAACAAGGCCAAAGACCCTAAATTCTTGACGGCACAGAAGTTCGTAACGGAGAGTGAAGAAAGCCGCACTATATATGTGCTTGTTGCTTGCTAAAGAGGAGAATTATCCAACGTCTGTCCCAGACGTTTTACAACCCATACTCGCTGAATTTAGCGACATTAATTATGCCAGAGGAATTGCCACATGGGCTTCCCCCAATGAGGAACATTCAACACTAAATTGACTTAGTACCTGGAGCTAGTCTTCCACATTGGGCCCATTACAGGATGAGTCCGAAGGAAGACGGAGAACTACATCGGCAAGTCACAGAATTGATAAAGAAGGGACTGGTCCGAGAAAACATGTCTCCTTGTGCCGTTCCTGCCCTATTAACTAACGCCAAAAAAGGATGGGACATGGCGCATGTGCGTTGACAGTCGAGCAATCCATAAGATTACCAAAAAATACCGTTTTCCCATACCTCGACTCGAAGATATTGTAGATATGCTTTATGGGTCACGCGTTTTCTCGAAGGTAGATCTCAGAAGTGGGTACCACAAAATTCGGATCCGACCGGGTGATGAATGGAAGACGGCTTTCAAGACTCGAGATGGGTTGTAAGAATGGTTAGCTCACATGGACCCTAGAGGCAGAAAAGACATTCCAACTGATTAAGCAGAAAATGTCAGAGGATCCAGTTCTTGCACTACCTTACTTTTCCAAGATCTTTGAAGTAGACTGCGATGCTTCTCATGTTGGGATAGGTGCAGTCCTTAGTCAAGAGAGTCGTCCTATTGCCTACTAATGAAATGGGCCCCGTTGGAACTATCCGACATATGACATTGAATTGTACGCTGTAGTGCAAGCGCTACGACATTAGCGTCATTACCTGATATTCTCAACACTGATCATGAGGCCCTCAAATACCTCAGCTCGCAAAAGACTATTTCCGCACGACATGCTCACTGGGTCTCATAACTTCCAGAGTATAATGTCTTGATCCGTCATAAATCGGGTGCCATAAAGTAGCCGATGCACTTAGCCGAAGAAACTTGCTGTTGGGCAATGGAATGAAAGAGCCAGCTTCAACTCCTTTACTTTTTTGCTGCGTGCCGCCGCTTTCTGTTCCCGCTTTTCCTCCTCCGAAAGTTCCGAAGGTAGGGCAAGCTCCGGCTCCGGAGCAGGAGAAAGGTTTAGATCAATAAGCGGTCGTTGCGAAGGGCCTGCGCCGCTTCCACCACTTCCGATGGAAAGAGGCAGGTTCTCCATTGCAGACAGAATAAAATCCATTAATTGTAGAAATGAAATGAAAAAAGGGCCACACCAAGCCAAGCTCCAGTCCCAAAGCGTTGGAGTAATCAACAGTACGGCTGTACTAATACAAAATTTGACAAAAAAATATAAAATTATTATCAATAATAGATTGAAAAAAATAGGCATACCCATATAGGTGTTCCCCAGTCAGAATGAGCATTGTGAACTATCTGCTTCAAAAAGAGAGTTGTAAGAATGAAACTTCAACCTTCTTTCTTTCTGGATATCCAATATCCGGATAACGAACTGCTAGTTGGAGAGGGAGGTCCATTACGCGTTAGCTACCTCTAGAATAGCAAGACATTCTTGGCCAGGTTTCAGAATGGAAGAGAAGTCATGGAAGGAACTGAATTGGCCACGCACGATGAATGGATGGACAAGAAAAAGGATAGTCTAAGACTCTTCGATATGAATTTATACTTGGAATTCGGAAGAATCTGAAATGCTCCCGCTCTGCATGGCAGGCGAGGTAGGATAGAGAAGAGGGTTGCCTAGATAGATGTTCTTTATAGGTATGCTATAAGTAGCTAACAGAATGCAATGCCTCCTTCTAGTGGCGGTCGGTCGAGTTGGAACTTGGCTTCGTGAGGGGGAAGAACCTTGACTTCTTTAGGGGCTTGCGTCTTCTATTGGGTGGCGTGACGGGGAGGCATGGTGGAAGCCCAGCCTGCACCATACGTTCTCTGATTGAAACGAAAATCTCCGCTCCGGGAATTCCAGCAGACATGATGCTGGTTCAGCAAAGGGACTCAACATTTCACTTACGGAAACAGAAAGAGTG
>JAXFYN010000252.1:52500-55000 GCA_036172215.1 Camellia granthamiana | reverse complement strand
TTGTGGTTTGAGTAAAGGCTCACCCTTTTAGGCTTTGTTTGGCCATTTTTGGTGTCTTTTTGGTAAGGCTTTGTTTACTTGGTGTTCTTGGTCTTCTCACCACTGAAAACCAGTGGGTTTTCAGTGGTGAGGAAGGTGTTTTGAGGTCTCATATAGGGGAGGGGCACCCCTCTCCCCCTTGTCCCTTGTTTGCCTTTGTTTTTGGCCTAAAGAATAGCATGTGTGCATGGTTGGTTTTGGCTTCATTTCAGAGCATATTTGTGGTTAATATGATATGTTATGCCTCTGTTTTAGGTTGGATTTATGGCCCTTAACATGCCTCTCATACTTGCTTTGTAATGCTTTACTTTGCTTGGAAGTGTGCCACGCCATTAGCCTACCATATCCTCATGTTTTAGCCTTGCATGTTATAGCATTTGATCTTGATTTGCCATAAAAACGGGCTGTTAGCCACTGTTTTTGCCATGTTTGGCATGATTGGTATTGTTGTCTTACTTGTTGGCTTGTAAGCTTTGGGTGTGTGAGCCCCCTAACATGTTTAGCCTACCTTGATCTCATGATTTGGCATCATTTTAGATCACATTTCAGTCCTTATATCATGCCTATAAGTTTCCATTTACCATCTCATTCATGCTTTGAAATGTTGTAATGTTATGCCTAGGAATAGGCCATTTGCATGCTTCCATGTTTCAAGGCATTTTGGGACTGCCATATAAGGGGATTTAGGTGTATTTTTGCATGCTAAGAAACTGTTTTTGGCTGTCCAACATGTGCCATGAGTGGTCATATTGATGGTAGTTAGATGCTCTCTTTGGTGCCCTTGGTTTTGGGCCTATTTACTTGCATGCTTGTATAGCATTTTGCTCATGTTTTGGGGCACTTTTTGCCACTGTTTTGGGGAGATTTGAGGGCCGCCCCATTGTAGTTAAATCCACCATTGTATGCTTGCTTCATGTTTGTTGCATACTTGTTTCATTAAGTGTTATAGCATGATGAGCCTATGCTTGATTTGTCCATGCTTACGTTGCATTTGCACCTTGCATGTTGCATTACATTTGGCATGTTGGCATTTTAGCATTGGGTTGCATTATGGAGTCATGTTTGCATAACATGCATTGCATTACTTGGTTTGGGTTGCCAAACCAAGCATAAGGGTTGAGGGAAGTTCACAATACAGGTGGTGCAACTTGTTTCAACTCTTGGTCACCAAGACCTTTGATCTATACATGATAAGGTTTTGGTCTCATTTGTGTGTTGCATGCATTACCATTAAAATGCAACCTTGGTTCCTTAGGCCATCATGCATCAACATGCATAATTGATGGCCCAAGAACCAAGGGTCATGCTTCCTTGAGTCCCCAAACATGATAGGAGGCAATGGCCGTGCATACATATGCCTAAAAAACCCATGCCATGCATTGCTGGTCTGCTGCTGCTGTCAAACTGTCCCCTGCAGGAACTTTCTGCCGACCGGCACTATATTTTCAGCCGATAGCCTCCAGAGCAGCCGGTGGTCAATTTAAGCAGCCGGTGGCCATCTCCTCTAGCCGGTGGTGTACTGCAGTGCATTTGGAAGATGTTCTGGGACTTTGGCAGAGATGCAGAAAGGCAGGACAGTGGAAACAGTGGCAGCAGTGGTGCGGTGTGGGCTTTCTGGGCAAGTTGGATCGGACATGCATCATTCACGCATCCCGAGGCAGGGCTGAGGCCCCTTTCTCTTATGTTAACATTTAATTTGATAATTAGAAATTTCTGTAATAATTAATTTATTCTGTATTTGGACTGTATTATTTTTGGACTGTATATTCTTTTGGTCCCTCCGTGTGAAGACATAATTGTAATAAGTGTGTGTGGGTGTGTGCATGTCTTCCAACCTCCATTTCTTTCTTTCCTTTTATTTACCTGCTTATGATGGTAGATTAGGGCATTGCTTAAATTAGCATACCTTATGCAATGCATGCGTGCATCCATGCATTTGTTGACATACATCAGGCTTGGCACATCATACAAACTGCATCGTACTTTCAATTCCAAATTGAATGCGTGATAGTTGTAGCATTTCACATGCCATGTCTAAGATAGCCGAGCCTGCCTAGATTACATCTTTGCATGTGTTGCATTAGACATTTCAGTATGCTTAGGTCCATGCATGGATTTCTAATGAGCTTCTGTTTTGGCTTGGAGTACTAGGTGAGCTTTTATGCTTTAGCATATCGCATGCGTGTGAATGTTGCCATAATAGCATGATTACCATGAGGCTAGCTGCTTATGTGATATAACTGCTTGAATGCCTGTGGATGGAGGTCAAATTACCTAAATTGGGACAATGCATTAAAACTGTGAGTTTTAAGCCCACTAGATAGTGGCAAAACCATCTTTTTCTAAAACCCACTTGAGGGTGGCAAAATCTGCATTTTAGCCTACTTGCGAGTAGCAAATCATTTTCAAAACAGACTTACAATGTTTTGTTCCAACTTGGGCGATTTGGTCTATACTTGTT
>JAXFYN010000252.1:35000-42500 GCA_036172215.1 Camellia granthamiana | reverse complement strand
AGATGAATACTATATGGTAGCGACAGGGAATTCTTTGGCGTTGAATCGGGTCAGGAAGAACAAGTTGTTCCAGCTCCGGGGAACAGATTCATCTTCGAAGCATTTTTCCCTTCCTTCCAATATTTTGGATTTTAGCTTCCCCCATTCCTTTTATTGAGCATAATGATGCGAATCGGGTTTGTTGTTTTTAGTATGCAGCGTCAAGCAGTTCCGCTTTCCCCTACCGATGATGTGCCGAGAAGTGCATTGTTGGAACTGGGTTGGAACGCTTTTAAGACCATAAGCTCTAGATTCGGGGGTTTCCGCTATAGCCGAACACAAGGGAAAGCTCACTCTTTTTACCGGAAAAGATCGTTTTATCAGGTAATGGAGACACTATAAGCATTCCTTTGGTTATGTATAAGCCTTCCAACAGAAAGACTTGTATGCATCAAAAACCTCAGGTTCATAGGGGTAAATGCATTCAAAAGGGACAAATTTTAGCGGCTCATATTTCAAATAAACATCGCGGCGTGGAAAACTCATTTTTTTGGGGGGGTTGTCCCCACTGGTTTGCGAAAGCAATGGGAGACTTGCTCCATAGAACTCCCCAGAGACTTTCGTCCCCAGTATTCTCTATGGGCAAAGGCGCTCAGGTGCGCTTAAAGTCTTATTGCCTAGACGTTATCTTAAGACGAGGTCGCCACCCCGCCTGCTTTAGTCTCAAATAGGGCGCAAATTGAGGTGAACACACTGGACCGAACCCCCCTAGGTCAAGAGCTTTTGGCTCTTCACAAGAGAGCACCAGGTCGTAACACCGGAAGACTGCGCCGTAATTCTTAAAATGATCTAATTTATTTGTACGGTTAGTCACCAGTGGCACAACCGGAGGACTAAGTAGCGCCTCAATGGGAGTATTGAGATCCTCCGCGATAGTGTAGTACCAAGACCAGTAAGAGAGAATGGACTTCATCCATTCGGACAAAACCCATGCCTCTCCTAACCAGTCATACTCTGACCAGGCTTCGAATAACTCCGAGATCACCGAGTCTCTCGGGAATCGAGGGGTCAAGAGCCTAATCAGGTACCCCCTCACCATACCTTGTTGATAACAGGTTAAGTGTTTACCAGTGGTTGCGCTTAACCAGATCCAAAAAGGGAGAGGACACACACCGTTCGGTGAGTGAAAGACGAGGAAATGCCGATGCCAGTGTTTCCCAGGAGGCGCTGTGCGTCGAGTATACACCCGGTACCCAGCTTCCCGTAAACGATACGACAATGGAAGATCCGTAGACATAATGGCCCTCATTACAGAAACAAGGGATATGGAACTAACTAAGGATCTTAACATGCGACAGGAGACGGGACTCAAGTTCTTAGTCACCCCGCGTACGAAGAACCGCTTAGCAAACTCCAAAGCACCAACTGACGATACTAACGATTTCTCTAACGAAAATGGAACATTCAGTTGCGACATTAGCTCGTGATAACGCTCAACCACCCGCTCATCTCCGATGACGATATCGTCACCGAAGATAGCGTAGCGTGTAAAAGGAACTCCTGGATATACTTGGGCTACTACGAAACAAATCACCAATGGTGAGTTAATGCGAAAGCAGGCCAAGCTCCGTAAAAGCCCAACGGGGCTCCTGTTACAAAACGAACTCTACCTCGAGGAAGCCGATGACGAGAATTTCTAATCGTCGGCAAATCGTAGTAGTAGTAGTATAGTAGGCAGACTTTCACAATAGTCCTGTCCACGAGCAAATCAATGTTCGGCAGCGGAAAATCCTCTTTGGGAACATGCTTTATTGAGAAAAATCGATGCATACGCGAGCACGTCCATCCCTCTTGGGCACGGGGACGATGTTCGAAGTCCAATTAGAATAATCTACTGCCTTAATGAAATCAGTATAAGAGTAACAAGATAGCTGAAGAGAGGATGACGTAGGCAAGAATCAACCTCTTCCCGGATGTATCGCAGAATCCAAAAAGCAGCTTCTAAGTGAGATGATCTCGGCTTGTCCATAAAAATCGGCGGATCACTCCCCCCTATGTTGTAAGCGTAAGCAATGTCTGGGCGAGAATTAGTAAGGTAGAAAAGGCTCCCAACAAGTCTCCTGTAAGTAGATGGGTCATCCAATAGCTCTCCTGCATCTGAGGCTAATTTTAGATCTTGTTCCAGTTTGCATGTAGAAAGACCAGCTTTTGACAATAAATCCATTGAATACTTGCACTGGGTTCCAAACCTCTTTGCGACCTCATCACTTCAATCCCCAGAAAAGACTTTGAGTCCCCAAATCTTTCATATCAAACTGGGTTCTTAATGTTCTCGTAAACTTTCTTTCCAGGCAACAGAAGATGCAAAAAGAATAGCAGTGGTTTCGGTAGCACTGCCGAGTTCGCATCAGCTATTATCACCAATTGAATCTCGTGATTCGGTTGTATGGAATAGCTCGAACAGACAGGTAAGTATTGAACCATGGAATCCAAACTCTGAAGTAGCTAAGTCATCTCCTGGTCCTAGGAGCAATCAATCCAAAGTCGCTCACGTAGCTCAGTCAGCTAAACCAAGACCAAGTGGCAGCTATAGTCCTTTAAAAAGACTGTTAAGATCCTAATCGGTTATCTCAAAAGGCCAGCTCTCGGCCGACAAGTCAAATGCCCTGGCGAAGACGGTAGAGCTTATTCTGAATGGTTGTAAGTTTTGATTCCTCTTACTCGTGACGTTTGCGAAGGAGAACCATAGTAGTAGAGGCTAGCCAGCCGTTACCTTCCTTTCTCAGGGACTTCCTTTCGAGGGTCTGAGGTCAACAATCTCTTTGAGAGCGAGGGCGTTGATCCATACCCCGGGTTCATTTGCCTGCTATGTCGAATTTCTCATGATCGTATAGAGAGAATAGGCCTTTTTCTTTATATATTCCGTAAAGGTCATCTGACAGCCAGACTCGAAGCAAGACGATTCATCAGACACCGATTCTACGGATTGGCTGATTGGGAAATGAACCAGGGCACTAGCACTAATAGATAGTAAAGGCGGGGCCCGTAGCTTGCAAGGCGAAGCTTGTTTTTGGTGATGTTGATAGGGAACATTCCACTCGAGACGGTATTTAATCTAACAGAAGTCTGACCCCGACCCAGTCAGTCTTTTTGGGGCTAAGCTGTAAAATAGCGGGGTGCTACGCTACACAGAGTAAGATGTACTTTTGGAAATAGATTATTCTAGTAGAAATAGAAAAGCTTTTAGTTCTTTGATTCTTTCTGTGGTATAAGGGCTAGAAATAAATAATCGAGTAGCCTCTTTTTAGAGCTAGCCGGAGGTCAAGTAATCAGGCAAGGCATACGCAGTTCACTCCCTTCTATTCTATAATAAGGAATATATATAAATACATCCGCGTCTCAATCCCGGCCCATGCCCTTTTGAAAGGGAAGTAAGTACATCAACATGAACTTAAGGAGAGGACGACTTTCTCCTTGAACAACGGGGGCATAGTTGGCAATCCATCTTACGACGTAAGACATACAGTAAACAAGTAGAGATCTAACTGGAATACGTAGAGCCGCCCTACCTCTCTTAATGATAATATTATTTTTTCAAGTATTGAACAAAGACTACCTGAAAGCAGGCATTAATAAGGACCTATCCATTACGGTGTGCTAAATCGAACCTCCTTTGCCATCAAAGCCGATGTCCTCTAACCACTGGGCGAAAAGGACCATAAAGAGGGGTTAGAACAGCTAGCTAAGGATTCATTCCTAAAAGCTCTTGAAACAACAGGAAGCCCTAACCCCGAATGTCCCCGAATGTAGGGTACACAAGAAGGATAGATGCACCATGGGCCTGGATCACATATTTCTTTATATAGATAGATCAACCTGTATATTCATATTCATACCTCTCGAAGGTTGCAGGCACGGCTGAACACACCCAGCTTCATTTACCCTATCTTTTGGTACACCACCAATCATTCCATACGGATATATTCTTACCATTGCCTACCAGCCATTTTGTACCTTTTCTGAGGATTTACTGTGTTTATCCGGGCAAAGAAGAGGCTTTACATGATTCTGAAACTCGCTTATTCCTCTCTAACTCTTTCTTCTTTCTTCAACTACTTCTACTACTGCTTTCGTAGCCCAATGCCTTGTCAGGCAAGAACAACTCCCACCAACGAAGCTCGTCGTTCCTTTTTGGCTCTCTCCACAGCTATCTCCTACATGGTCCCAGGAGCCTGAACCCCTGAGGGAGATTTGATTCATTGCCATAGTACGAGGGTGGGAAGTAGAGCGGAGTTCCCTACCCTTTTTCACGTAGAGCAGGTTTTCCCTCAATGTAGAGGCCTTATGAGTTCCCTGGGTACTCCCCAGATCGCGAGTACTGATAGATATTGGGTCTACCCATCGGCCTTCTCTAATACTAATAGGGCACTCAATCAATCCCCAATCGATCTATCAATCCTTAGATTGTGCCTGAATTCGCCTTTCGGGTTCCTCTAACAGAGAGCCAATCGATCGCTCGCCAGTTGCGAGTTGCGAGTTGCTCTTTCTCTTCCTATCACTAGGTCGGTCCGTCGGATTATAGTGCTCGACGATTCTATTAGTCTGGTACTGGTATCCTTCGGGAACGAAGAATTCAAGTCAACGGGAGAATCGATCAATCGCCCCAGGTGTCAGGCCATCTCGTTTAAAAGTATGGCCGCGATCCTTTCCTTGGTTTAGGGATTAGGGTGGTGTGCTCTATCCGAATTTCAGGTGTGCTCTTGTGAGTGGGAGTGTGTGTTGTGCCAGAAGGGGCGTATCCAGTAGGTGATTCAAATTTTTGCGTATAGAAAGAGAGAGTCGGAACTTTGGAGAGCTATCGACCCTTAAAGACGGGTGGAATGTCAGGGACCACTTAGTCTCATCGAAGCTATGAAAGCCCAGGCCGCGTCGTGTGACGGACATTTCGTAGAGCTCTCTTCCTTTCTTCCCGATTCTCAGTGACACGAATTCTTGCTAATCCAGAGAACTGCTTGATGTAATCCGTCGGGTTCAGGCTCGTGCGACGACCGTCTGGAGCGAAAACAACTGACCGATGATGGAAAGCTTTCTCTTGCACGTGTACGGACAACCAAAGAATTGCATTGCATATGTAACGGTTTCATCCGCGACGACTGATCTAAGAGTATAGAATAGAGGGTAACGCGGGTGGAATAATAAAGATAGGAAAGAATGTTCCCTACCTAACCGTATACTAAGAACTATAGGGTGGAGGACGGCATAGAGAAAACAAACACTAGCCGAACAACCAGTAGAGCGGGGATAACGTACGAAACCGATAGTGAGAGCTAGCTGAGCAATAGCACAAAAAAGAGGTCACGTTCGAACGGTAAGCTACAACTAAGAAATATGTATATAATATAGAAGAGCATTTCCGCAGCCTGTAACACAATCGTTTCGGATCCCCGCAAGCATGCGCTTCTGATTAGAAGGGTGGTTTACATGATCCGCTTGAAACTCGAGATGTCCTATTTTCTTATAGGAAACTGCCCATTTAATCGATCTTGAGATTGAGGCGCTAGCCAGAGATGACCCTCTTTGAAGATCTGGCCTCGCATGGACTGCAGTGTTGAACTGATTCTAATCCTTGAGCTGATTGGAATCCTTGAATTCGCCCAGGGAAGAGGTATCAAGTTCAGACGATTTTGAAGACGATCAGACGAGAAATGAGATTCTAACTAAGAGGGTTGCTGCAAAATACGCTTTTTATGCAATAAAGAAGAGTGAGCAGAGTGGCTGTTGGTTTCGTTGAAGACGTGAAGGCGAGAACTCTCACCTCTGCCAGTGGGACTCAAAAACCATTGATTTCAGATTTCATTGGAGAATGAAACTGAAACTGATTAAATCATAATAAGGATCGTGCGCCTAATCCTCATAAGCTTTCGATTCGATTAGGGAAGTTCTTTATTCTTTATTTGGGATCGGATTCAAGCTCATCAGAGTCAAGCTCAGAGGGGAAGGTTGGAGAAGTCCATTGTCTTTGGCTTATTCGCTTCCAACCGTTGAATGAAAGCGAAAGTGGCTTTTTCAATCCCCCATCGTGGGGTAGAACTCTGATTGGAAAGACCGATGCGTCTCAGGCTCAATCTTGGGCTTGCCTGGCAGGGAAAGGGATTGGCTTGAAAGCGCATATTCATCAAGCAAATGAGATGATAAAGAAGCGGATACGAGCAATGGAAAGGCGGTCCACACTAGATCTAAGAGAAAGGGGGAAAGCCGGACTTGTCAATCGAATGGACAAGCCAAATGGATTTCTAGGATTCCAATCAGTTCTACACTTGGTTCCTCTCTCCAGAAATCTAAGGGGCAGTCTATAATATATATATATATTATTTCAGTATAACTCGAATCATTCACGAAGGGAGTTCGTTTGGACGGTCTCCCTGTGGGTTGGGTTGCAATGAGCCTTGATTTGCCACTGTTAGACGTCGATACGCAGCTGCTGTTGAGGCTCCAGAAAGAACTGCTTTTTGGTCTTGACTCGGTCGGTGAAGCAAAGATCCCAATCCATAAGAAGTTGCGAAGATCATTTGATGAAGAGGAAAGGGCAAGCCCTACTCGCATTGCCAAAGTAAACTCCAGTTGGAAATCTAGGACCTTTAGGAACCTGGGGAAGAACTATAAAGCAAGTAGCTACTAGGGCTAACAACAAGCTGCGAGTCCTTATGCCACTAACAGAACTTTAAGGAAACTTTAGCTACTATTAAGGTAAGGCAGGAAAGAGAGAACTCAAAAGCAACGAAGCTTACAGTCCTCTCCCAGGGCATTAAGGAAAGAAAGCTACCACATAGGGTAGAATTGAAGTTTCTATTGAATTGAATCCTTGTTTGGTTTAAAAATGAATATCAGATGTCCATGAAATAAAAAGAAATTGATAGAGGAAGATTAAATACCAGCTGATTCCCCTATTGATTAACCTCCTCCAACCTCCAAAGCGGATAAGATCCCAGCTCCTTCTCCAACAGCGGCAAGAGATCGTCCGTATGCATCGACATCGTCTGCGATTTTATAGCATAGGGAAGCATGGAATCGGACGCTAGCTTCTCTCTTTTCTTAAATGCGCGGTGCTTAACACATGCAGATTGGACCCCTTCCTTTATGGGATTGTCGCCTCAGTGAGTGCCTCCTTTCCCTTCTCGTCGACGGGAGTGAGTGTTCCTAAGGCGGGAACAGGGAAGAAGTGACGGAGGTCTTTCGAGATTGAATATGACTGAGAATTGTGTAAAGAAGAGTTCTTTCTTTCGAAGCGAGCCATTGGCAAGGAATTGATGCACAGAATCCGCTGCTATTGAAGGAATTACCAGCTTTCCTAAGCTTGGCACAGATGTAATGTAATAAGCTCTTTTCCCAGCGAGAAAGAGAAAGATAATGTTAATTGGCTCTTACTTACTCTTAGATAGTGCGCCTAGGACTAATTCCACTCACGGCATTAGAGGTCTTACCCGCTACCCTTTCAAAAGACTTTTTGCGATCACACCCGTC
>JAXFYN010000252.1:0-25000 GCA_036172215.1 Camellia granthamiana | reverse complement strand
CCCCTATCACTTAAAGCCAATCCTTACCAAAGGAGGAAATAGAATCGAAGAATCTACCTTATTTTGTCGATTCCCCCGACAATCAAGCTACACTTCCTTCTAACAAGTGGCTGAGAGTTAGCAAGCAACCTTGGCCTCTTGGCAGGAGGTTCGCTGTCTCCCCTCCTTTCCGGTCCGGCCGCGGTACGGCACCTGAACTCGAAGCTACGATCAGAATCCGATTGGATCTGATCCGTTCAGATTCCACAGATCCAGCCGATTGGGTCTGGTCCTATCCGACCCCAACCCCGGAACTTAGAACGGCCGGCCTATTTTGGACGGTAGAACGGGGGGAGGGGGAGTCGTGCCCATTCTCTCTCCGGGCACACGAGCAGGAACATCAAAATTTCAGAACCGAATACATGTACATGACGTAACGACATATTAAAAAATACGTGATCCCGATTTGATAGGGCTGCCCGCAGAAAGAGTTTACCGACCGCATAACAATTCATCTTTGTGTGTAGCGCGTGGGGCCATGTCCTCCCGAACGATCATAGTACGGCCGCTCATCTAATATCAAATCAATCGGTAGATCTCACTTCCCTTCCCCCATACCATAGCCGGAAGGGATAGTGTATCTGCAGAAGAGAGAGTACGGGCCCTTACCCTTAATTTAGTTTAGGACGCGGCTCGAATGCCTTTATGCTATAGGCTGTGTTAAGCATGCTTCTTTGACAGAAAACAAACTCTTTTTCCATGACAACAGTCGCGACTATAAAGGGCGGGGCGGTAAGCTCTCTAGCAAGAACAGGGGGGCTGCTCTCCTTTGTCAACTCCTTGCTTGTGTCGTTGACAAAGTCAACCGAGCCTAACCAAAGCGTCACAACAACATCCAAAGGTTGACTTTGTCAACGCTACTAAGGACCCAGGGGTGAGCGGGAATTCAGTAGAGGCTCGAAGAGGGGCTTACTAAGCGAAGGACCGAAGGCGGCTTTGCTATCCATCCTACTATACCACCGAAGGGCGGCAGGCAAAGCTGCAAGGAGATAGTGCGGCTTTCTTTGTTCTCATGGTAGAGTGAGGGGCGCTATCCATCCGCCAATAGAGCCGGCTTTTAGTGAAGATCCGCTCATATGCTGCATGAGGGGCAGCAAAAGACGGCTTTGCTCATGAGTTAGCGGTCAAGCGGAAAAGGACCTGCTGGCTTCTTTTCTTTCCAGAGCAGAGCTGCCTTGCTCGTAGCCCCTATTGATATAAAAGGGGATGAAGGGTGAAAGAAAAATAAGAAGCAAGTCTTGAGGGAGTAAAGAGCCACCGTTAGGTGGTTCTGCGCCAAGTGCGACCGATTGTCCTTCCTTTATAGATTGAACTACCGTAACTCCACTCAACCAACAAAGTAAATTCTATACTCAAAGTTGAGTTACCGTACAAACTCAATATCTATAAAAACTAAGGGGGAAGAGTTTTTACTGAAGCCGAAAGGTATCCTAAAGGAATGGTAGCACCACAATCCACCCAGACGCGGCCATCATAAATGGTTCGTGCGACGGCGGCGGAAGCAGGTTCTGGATAATCCATTCAATCTTCTTCTTTTCTTTCTCTTTTTCTCTTTTTCTTAATTTTCCTCTTCCCATGGAACTCCCTCTTGAAACATTTCCAGAAACTCGAGTCTTATTTCCTCTTCTTCCGGCAGCATTTCTCCTTTGAGCGGCATTTCCTCTTCTTCTTTCGGTGGAGCTTCCTCTCTAGGTTCTTCTTGCAGCCTTATCCCTTTTCAAAATTCTTCTTCCCTTAGGATCGCCTTTGGAAGCCGGAACGTAGGGGTCATGATGATCCAGTGGGAGGGATCTTCCTCACAAAGCCAGAGAGCATTAATAACATTAATTGTAGTGATGGTAGGGGGATGTTGGAAATCGGACACTTCCTCGGCCCAGCATGTTGAGACCGGAGCGTGACTAGGGAGCGAGTTCTTAAAAACTCCCATTTTCTCGTTGGGGTTCTTAGGAGCTTCCTGTTCATCCGCCACTTTGATTTTTCCTTCTTCTATGAAATCTTGGATTTTTTGCTTTATGTTATATTATTATACTTCGCTTGCATCTAATAGCTTATAGGCTTCTTTCCTTGTTGCACTCATTCACTCCGGAAGTGACTACTTTACTTTCTTATACTAGCTATTCTAAGATCTACCTTATCTTGCTTATCGCGAATACTGAAAGAACTGGCGATTTACTGCTGCTGTTTGTGTTTATTTACCGTACTATGAGTGAGCTTGCTCGTACTTATTGATTGCATACTGTCTTGCTCCTCGCATACCACCGTACTAAATACCGATTTCCACCTATTTTATTTGCCTTTCTCGATTGCCTATTTGCGCTTTGAAGTCCTTATTCTCGATTGCAAGAGGAAGACCAATCGCTCTTATCCAACAGCTTCTATTTGTGGAACAGCCATCGCGTAACTACCGCGATTTGCTTACATGCTTGTTATAAGAATTCCTTACTCTCTTTGATACTCTCTATGGATTCTTTATTCTGGGCTAGGTAACCAAGTTAGTATACTAGCGGAGCTCTTGAAGGGGGGAAGTCTAAACGAGTAATAAAAAGGCTTATCTATATCATTAGTCCCCCCCGAAGCCCCGCGACCATTGCAACAGGTAGACCGTTTGAGAGACTTGCAAGAGTTTCGAGAGTTAACAACAGGAGAGAGCGATTGAGAGACTTGATTACAACCGTTAGAGATTCGCGTTAGCATACTCGATATCGCACAGATCAATTGCAAGGGAGATCTAGATTGAATAAAGAAGATCGATTCATGTGGCCCTCTTACTCTCCTTACTTGATACGATAGAGATCAATCGTTTACTTCAACTAAAATCGATGAAGTACTGAAACTACTTCAACTTCAATGAATGAACTTCTTGCTTGCCTGCCACTCCTCCGAACTTCGCTACCTTACTATAGTTTTTTAAAGTGGAATGAAAGTCGATATTTTACTTTTTCTTTAAAAAAAGCTACAGCTTACAAAATAAAGGATTTTTTCTCTCGTTTTCCCAGGACGTAATCACCTATGAGATGGCTTTCACAGGGCTTCTTGCTACAGAGAGATTGCCGTAGACAGCTTATTAAGGGAATGCTATCTTTTGCTCCTAGTAACGTGCATCCCTTTGATTGCTTCCTTCTGGAAGCTCAAGCATTAGCAAAGTGGCTAGGGACATACATTAATTCAGCGAGAGACCTCTGTCAACCAAGGTCTGAGGAATGGGAAATTCCTTAGTTTCAATGCTCAAGTAGTGATCTATTGCCGGGAGTATTCATTGAATATTTCATCATATACGCAAGCGACTAACGGCCTCGGAGGAGGGTTGACGATCTCCGGCTTAATCATTGTCTCGGCTTTCTAAAGCTCTATCACTGGCTTGACTCTCCTGGTAAGGGAGCTACCATCGAATACATTCTTTTCTATCCTTCGAACTACTCTCTAAGCCCACGGGATTCTCAGGTTTCTCTATCCAGAATCCACCTACCCTAGCTACATTCAACTAAAAACTAGAAGCGGTGAGTCCTAAGTACACTCACTGTGAGGTAAGGAAGTTCATAGCCAGTCCTAAACCTCAAGGGAAGAAGAAGCAAAGAGCAATCTAATTCTAAAAGCGCCTTCTATCTCTACTCTAAAAGTCATCTCTTTCTTCGCCTAAGCTCCTCCCTAGCAGCACTCTTCAATTAGCTACTTCACTCAGGCCTATCTTGTTCTAACCTTCCTACTAGGAAGGACATTACAACAACAAAGAACCTAGCTACTGGGCTACCATCCAAGAACAAGAACTACTAGCAGCTGGAGGGGCAGGATAGGCTAAGAAGGCAGTCAAGGACATCAACTACCTAACAGCGGAAAGACCGATTAGGGATATAATCCATTCTTTTCCTTCCTATCTTTTCTAACCATACAGTTAACAACCAAAGACGGAAAGAAATTATATTAGATAGGATAGAGTAAGACCTACGAGAAAGAGAAAAACTAGGAGAGGAATGCCAACAACAGCGGATAAGCAGAAGCGGAAACCTATTATACTTTATATGCATTGCAGCTCTTGGAGTCTAAGACTTCTAACTCTTTAGCCTCATTGGACTCAAGGACTTAGATGAGCTAACGGTAAGAATAAAAACCTGACTTTAGGAAGGAAGGGGAGAAAGGAAGAACTATCTAACTATTAGATGAATGAGAGTGATTATATGACCATCTTGATTCAACCAAAAGGCCCATAGGACCTATAATGGGGGAGTAGCTGAGGCTATCTAAACTCTCGTTTAAATGCTTTAGAGAGGCCCCTTGAGGACAACTTCTTACAGGGTTTTCTTACTATATCATACTACTTTCACTGGCCTTTGGACTGAAGAGAAAGGGCATTCTAGCCCCTCTCTCTCATAACAGAAGAGAGCAACTACAGGAACTCTCTTAACTTACTGCCTTAGCCATAGCTTCATACTAGCTACTAGGAGAGACTTCGATGCACTCACCTTAGAGAACTTATAGTTAGGTAAGGAAGGGAAGATACCATCCTAGAAGTGAAGCTACCATCCTACAGGTAAGATCTATCTCTTCTCCTGCCTTGCTCTAACCTTCAAGGAAAAGGAAGGAGAAACTACAGGAAACTCTTAGACGCAAGGTTGCCTCACTCATATCACTGTACTAAAGGCAATCACAAACAAGAAGAGGTGAGTCCTTAGTACACTCCAAGTACAGGAAGGACACTTTAGCTACAGATTACTCCCAAAGGAAAGAAGAAAGATCCAATCTAATCTATTCTTTTCTTTCCTAGCTTCCCCAACCAGCTAGCTACTAGGAAAGAAGAGAGCTACTAGCAAGAGAGGGATAGATAGAAGGGCTTATAAGGCATTCTAGAGGGATATAAACCTGCAGGAGCAAACTTATTCTCCTCAAATTGCATTGAGATCTTGGAGTCTAATAAGAACTACAGGACGAGAGAATGATATTAACATCACTAGGAGAAGCGTCCGGGTTGTAAGAGGCACTTGAAGACAGTACCTAGCGCCTACAGACTGCTTAAGGGAATAAGACCTTTAGCTCCTAGGAAGAAGGAAAGAAGGGATGAGCGTAGATCAGGGTGGTCGTAGAAAGGAAGGAATCCCCTGCTAAGGATATTTGTTACATGATGACTACTCTTTGATCTCTCTCCTACGCTCTTCGATAGCTGCTTGGCTTACAGGAACTACTAGATTGCTAGATCTTATTTCTAACCGTCAACTAAAACGCCAAACGACGATCCTTGCTTGCGCAAAACCATCTACTAAATTGATTCTTGACGTCTAACGCTTTACTATCGCGCACAAGATACGAACAAAACAACTAACGCTGCTCACGCATTTACGCCAGGAAGAGCCAACTGCTTTCTTTGGGATCCGCGCTTGGGGTACAATCTATTTATTATAATTATAGTACACAACCGAGTCTCTTAATAAAGAGAAGTTTGGGACATAGTCAACCTCCTACTATAAGAGCGATTCCCTGGGACCAGGATCGAGGGAAGGGGAAAGATTGAATCTTGAAAGACTGAGCCCGGCTAGCAAGATCGGGAGGTTTAGTGTCCTCTTAAGAAGGAATACCCAACTTCTGGGGTCAGCTTCGATCACGAGGAGAGAAGAGCGGACCATTGAAAGTCTAAATTCCTATCCGCCCAAGGGGGAGAGTTCGATTTCAAATCCAACGATTTATTTACCTACAAATCTGCTATTACGCAACTCAACCCTTCTCCGCAAACTCTTTCAGTTGTTGGATGCGCAAAACAACCTATTCCCCTTTCCGACGACTAGGTGACCTTTGACACGTTACACCTGGTTGCACGTAATCTTGGCTTTCGCCTTTCACTCATGTAGTTGGACTGACTAGTGACTTTGAACCTTGAGACCGAGCCCTGCCTCTCACCTTTCGGTTCATTGCAAGGAAAGGCAAACAAGAAAAAAGGCACCTTTGCTTTGGGCGGACACAAGCCCTCGGGACTTGACACTTGGACACCGGGAAGCTTGCCCCTGGAGACTGGGTCCTTCGTTTGGAACTGCCCTTTTCCTTTCCACTTTGGAATTCCTCGTTGCTTTCCCCACCATTGGCAGCCAACAACATCGATTTCAGAGCCTAAAACCAGCAAAGCGAGCAAGTTTGGAAAGGAGGGACTCATTCCACCCGCCGCTTGGATTGCTGAAATCACTCAATTGAAGCCAAACCGGGTTCCTCGATAGAGTGAGATGCCAATCAACGGTTGGCAGCGCTTGTTATGCCCAAAACAAGGCTTTTGATAAAGGATTCTCGGAAGAATTGGCATTTTGCCTTGCCTTTCTTAGAGTTCGAAATCCCTATCCAAGCCGATCCAACTCGGATTTGACTTCATCTCCAACCCCAGAACCAAAAACCTCCCTGGTGCTTGGTCATCCCAGATGAGCTGAGCTACGAAGTTTGGCATTCGTGAGGACACAGCCCTGTCAGAAAGGGCATTCTCGCTTATCTATATATGAGAATTTGATAATTGGGTCACCGCAGCAGAGCTTCAATCGAAATAGTGATTCTTTGGCTGGGTTTGCTTATCCAACCCTCGACTTTAAGGCATCTCATTAGGTCCCCCCATTATAGGCAGTTTCAAAGGCCCTAAAACGCCTAAACCCGGCCTTGCAACAAGGAACCTAGACAGAAAAACGGAATCGTAGCCTTCAAGCTGACGTCTGAATATCTCATTCATAATCCGGCGAGTTAAATGAGAAAGGGGCGGTTTCATAGCTCTAGCTTGCTGCGTCAACTGGCCCTTCGTCATCCTTTCTGTGAGGTAGCTTGTCTCCTCCAGCTTGTCTGGTTAATGGGGCTCTCTATTCAAAGATTCAAGAAGTCACTCCGCTTTCTGGGATGGAGAAGTTTCCCTTTCTTTGATTCATTCGCCCTACGTGATCATCTACTTTCTTCCAGTGGAGAAGGGACAGACCTTCCCCGTCTAGTCGAATAAGTCAAAGCGATTTTGGTCACAGAAATGGGAGAGACAAAAGAAAATCTCAAATCTTAGCCAATCCCTTGTCAGAAGGTAATCTTCCCTCTCGCCTGTGCTTGTGCATTCCTATCTCTTATGAATGAGTCAACCGGATCGTGAAGATCTTACTTTATAGAAGCTGCGGAACCTGGAGTTGACCTGCTCTGAATCCTCAACTTCGAACCAAGGGCTTCTTTCTCAAGATCGAATTTAAGGCTGGGGTTATATAGGCAAAACGGGGGTTGGCGGCATCTGACATCAAATCACCTTAGCTTCATCAACAAGGTCTCTTTCAAGGCCTAAACCCCTTCCTATGAGCAAGAGAAAAAGCAGACCTTCAAGCCAAGCCAGGGTCAACAGACCGGGTCCAGCCAACAAGCTTGAGCTATGAAAGAGAACAACAACTTCTATATCTATATATGAATTATTGAGAACAAAAGCGAGCAAAGCGATAAGACAGCAAGCACTTATAGCCTTATAGTTCAATTTATGTATGCAATCAAGCAAGCTATAACTTGAAGCGAGAAAGAAAGCCTACGGGGGCTCGTTCTGCGAGGAAGACTAGCATACCTGGAAGAACAACAATCCATAAGGATAACCTGATGATATATCTATTATACAGAGAATCAGAGTTAGGGAGACTCGTAAGCTAAGCTCTAAGCAAGCACTGATAGCTAGTAGTGATTTGATTCTAAAGGCTAAAGGAAGCTAATTCATGCTAGTACGGATTCTTAAGTAAGCAATATAATAAACACAATAATGCCTAAGCAATGGAGTTGTGATTCTTAAGTATGCTCTTTCAAACGAGTTGTCAGGTAAGTCAGGAATGCCTAAGCATAAGTAAGGCTAGCTCATTCCAAGCAAGAGAGACAAGCTCTCCTTAATTCCATCTATAAGCCAGAGAGGCAGGCAAGAAAGGAAGCATAGCATGCAAGGCACTTCTCGCTCTTTAATAATGCTAGTGGTTCTGCTCCGGTAGGCAAGATATAAGAAAAGCTAACAATGAAAGCTCTAAGCAAGGCAAGGAAGCTTAGCTTCTCTACTAAGCACTTCACTCTAGTTGTTATGAGAAAGTAAGCTAATGAAAGCAAGCAAGGAAGATAGAGCTTCATTTCCTCTCCCTGACCTCTTGCTGGAAGCATCGGAATCAAAAGATTGAGAAGGAGGTGGAGGAGAGCTGCGATTCCTTTGGATCCGGAGATTGAGATGATGCCTAATGGCTCTAGTCAGCTGTTTCTTACCCTCCTATTCCCCACCCCCCGAGTCCTTTTGATGGATGCTTTGTAGCTTACCTTTGAAAGATGTTCTATTGGGTCACCTCCTTCCATTGGGAGAGAGATCGGGAGAGCTGGGTTTGGTAGTTCCCGTTAGCTGGCAAGGATACGAATACAGGTAAAGGAATTGGTTTATTGGACTTTGAATGCTGCCTGGCAGCGGAGCGAATGGAAGAGAAAGAAAAGGAGGTGGGCCAGCAGAGGAACTTGAGAATGAGATGTTTGGTTCTTCTCCGGGGTCATTGGATAGGGTGAAAGGCTAGCTTCTGAATCACTGGTTCCTGGTTCAGATGCCGCTGCATCCGGTTCCGGTGCCATAGATGTTCCTAGTCCGGGCTCTGTGGATGGCAATAAGATAAATCCTGGTTATTCGCGGCGTTAGGGAGGGGATGTAGGTGGGTCAGTAGTTCCCCTTCGAAGGTCCTAGTTCCTGTTCCGGGTGAGGGCTTCGGTCTATGGGAAGCATAAATCCTGTTAAAGCGCTCCTCTGGTTGGTGTAGGTACTACTGCCAGTCAAAACTCTCGCTAATAAGGCGTAAGAAGGCTTTCCGTTCGATGGAATCCCGTCCTTCCTTTTAGAGATACGATAGCGATTCCCTTCCAGTGCTATCTAGTAAACTCTTATCTGAAAGTACTTTTCCTTCTCTTTGTCAAGCAAGGAATAACCAGCCTGAGGGAAGTATTCGTTAAGCAAATCCGTAAGCAAATAGGGAAAGCAGTTAAATAGGGGAATAGAAGCAGTCAAAGGTAAGTTTCAATCGGGCGGAAAGAAAGTGAAAAAGAAAAAGAAAACCCCAACGAAACCACGAGGAAGCATTTTCGGGGACTAGCCCTATACTGACCAGAAAGACACCAAATTATCCTTATTGGGGCTTAGCCTTACTAAAAAATGGGAGATATATACTCCTTACTCTCAGCATAGTCCATTTTGTTAGGCTAGACTAGACACGTATGCACCTTCTTTTTACTTCGACGTTGAGCAAAGGGTTCGCCAACCCCAGATCTATTTATAAGTGGTAGTCAAAGAGGTTCTCTTACTTACCCACAGCGTGCTTCTGTTTCCTGCTCCAAAAGTAGGTTTTCTTTTCCTGCGCCCCATTCCAAGAGGCTAGATCGTACTAATCCGACTAATCATACGATGCAGACGCAACGCTATACCTAGAGTCTGATTTGTTTTCACAGTCTGAATCTCAGATTGAAATCCCACACAGAACCTCCATAGGGAAGGGCGTCTAGCCAGATCGAGAAGAACCTTCAAATGAAAGAACTAGAGTTGGGAGCCGTATAGATAGGCACGATAGAAGGAAAAAAGGCCTTGGCTTTAGTCCCGTACCCGTTCCCCTTACTTTATAGGGGTAGGGAATCCACAGGAAGAAGCTGGAAATCACCCGAGGAATGCCTCTATTTATGCCTGGCGAGGAGCCAACTTATTTCTTTTACCCCTATTCCAGCTCAGAGGAAAGAGGCCCCTACTTTAAGGGGACCAGCCCTCTATTTAGGAACAATACCAACCTAATCTGTTCCTACTCTGTTAGCAGTTAGCAAGCGATTCGATAAAACAAAAAAGATGTTATTTACTAGGATAGGTGGTTCGGAATTCTAGTGATAGTTACCTCGGGTTTTCTTCTTAATTTAATTAATGGCAGGACAAGTCCACCTTTATCATCCCGATCGGGCTTACCGAACTAACTCGGGTTTACCGGGGCAGCATACCTTCTCAGAGTTAGCGGGGTTCCTTCAACCTACTTTCGTTTCGAGGGGACCCTTATTTACTCAGATTGCTAGCGAACTACCGGGATAGTAGAAGAGGACTCACTTCAAGAGCGAGGTTTTCAATCCTACATATTAATGTCTTTCCCCGGGGCGATCTAATTCCTCTTCTCAATCTTTTGATTACGCTCTCTTAACACGTATTTAGATATGAATGAAGGAATGAACATCCTGGTACGACTGACAGCCTTAATCCGCTCCTAGCCCCTAGACTGGGAGGAATGTGAAGTGGGAATAGAATGCCTTGCCGGCTTGGCTGCAGAAGCCCTGGTGGATAGATAGAAATCCTGATAGAAAGATCCGGTCGATGCCGAGCCGGAGAGACAGGAATGAACTTCCTAGCCCATCACCTGGACCTCTTCTAAGACCTTCTTTAGGTAATCGTTGATACCACAGCAAGAGGCACACTTTCCTTTGGGCTGGGGGGTGGAAAGAAAGATGGGGCTGCCTGCGTCTTCGCCGGGGAATGGATATTGATATTGCCCTTGAGAAAGCCTGCTGGAGATCTGCCGGGCCGGGGGGATGGTTTTGTGTAATGAATATATCTTTCGCGTCTCCTATTCGTTCCTCCTTGAGTGAATGAACTCAAGAGGAGAGCAACGGTCTGCTGGGATTTTATGGCCTGAACGTGTGAGATACGCATTTGATCGGAACAAGTTCTCAGGTATCGATCTTGACATCTTTGAACGGACTTCCCTTTAGCTACAGCTACAAACAACTCCTTACTTGCTACCAACTCCTTAATGGCCGGACTCACTCCTTACTGACCAGACTTCGCTTTAGCTGAAGCTACAAACTAGGGACTTGGAACTTGCTAGAGAAACTCGAACTGAAGCGGCTTCAGCCGCAGATAACAAATGGGGACTACTTGCCCTAGCTACTAGGTATTAGGATACCTTTACGGACTCTTCTAAGACACTTGGCTTCCCGGGAGTTGACTCTTGCATTCGGCCTGACGGATAGTGACTAACTCATAGATACGAGATACCATACACTAACTAACAGAGCTCTTAGCTGTAGCTTCCTTAGAGGCTAGCCACCTTCACTTCCTCTGCTAAGAAGACCTTTAGCTTACTCATAGGTGGGGAAGGGAGTGGTTGCTTATGAGTTACTTGCTTTAGGGGCAGCTTCCGCCGAAGAGAAAAACTCGTTACTAGCTTGCCCGGACTTGCCGTTTAGCTTCATCCAAGGGGAGAGCCACTTGAAACCACAGTCCGGGGGCGAGCAACAATCATACTTTGAGAAACGCCCTTAAAGAGATGCTCCTAAAAAGGGACTTACAAAGAAGACAGGGAAACAAGAAACGGAAAAGAAGAAAACAGAGATGCCACCATAAGACGAATACGCGATCGCTCATTCGTCTGGTAGTACTCAGACCTAATAAGAGGCGAACACCGAGGGAAGAGAAATGCAATGTCCCCTATGATTCAGACGAATAAGCTACAAAAGTCTAATACTTAAAGACCAACAAGTCAAAGGAGACAACGGAAAACAAGAAGCTTACAGGAATTATTACACTCACTGGGAAAGAAGAGTAGTTAAAGGCATAGCTACTAGCTCTTAAAGGGAGGGAGAAAGAAGAGGCTTAGAAAGCAGAAAGAAAGAAGCTATCGTTAAGACCACTATCAGTGAGCGGGGATAAAACAAGGATTTGACCTAGAAGAACTGCTAAGGCAGAGAAAGACAATAGGTTTCATAACCCTGGCTTGAGCCCTAGGGGAGGTTAGCGGACAACAACTAGCTACTAGAGACAACAGCCGATAGCTCATCGCTAGAAGACACTTGGCTTCCTTAGGGACGATTAGGGAAGAGAAAAGAAGGTAAAGGAAGGAGGGATTCCATTAGTAGACTGGAGCTAGACCTTCAGCAGATACCAATTCAACGGATTGACCGGACTTCGCCAAAGCCGCAGCCAACAACTCCTTACTTGCTCTCAACGCGTTACTCGTTGCTTGCCATAAACCTTTGAACTTCAACAAACTCAGCCGGGGATAACAACTGGGGACTACTTCCCTGAGCCCCTAAACCTTGGCGTTTAGCAGATAACAACTACCAGATGCCTGAGCTTACAGGGCATAGCTCTAACGACTAGAGGAGCATAGAGACCGAATTTAGGCATACAAGGAGACAGGAAGCCTTCAGGAAAGGGGCTAAACTAACAATTTAAGCAATAAGAGAAGCCAACCCATAGAAACTAAATCCAGAGGGTTACGGACACCAGGGGGCGGTCCGAGGGGTCCTCAACTCAATGACGGGGCTTAGCTACTAAATCATAGCTGCGAGAGCTCATAGCCGGAGAGCTCGGAACTCTAGCTACCAACTCATAGATACCTTGGGATCATAGCGTACTTGATAAAGACCGTCAACAGCTGCAAGCACAGGAGAGGGGAACGGAAGCAACTTAGCCGTGAAATGAGCCTTTCAACGGAAACCACTTATTGGATCCTCTTTAAAGAGGGATTGAAAAGAAGATAGACAAGGAAGAAGAAGTTGGATTACTTACTTGAGAAAGCACTTCAGCAGATACCAACTGATTGAACAGATAGGCTCCTTAATGACCGGAATGCGCTTTAGCTACAAACTTCTTACTTGCTTAGCCCTGGGGCAGCTACCTCCTTACTAGCATTCGCTCTTGCCGAAGCTATCGACTCGTTAATGGATATAACCAGAGGTGCTTGCCCTAAAACTTCGAACTTCAACTGCTTCCAACGACGAGTTACTGGCTATAGCTCATAGGGCTTACTCCCTTCACTTACTCTTCTAAACTGGAGTCTTCAAAAGCATATCCCATTATTTACTGATAGAAAAGAAGAGGGTGTTAATGGCACCAACTCTGAGGCAGATACCTACTTACTTGCTCGACTTCCACCCGCCCGGCTAGTCGCATCAAAGGCATTCATTCCGGAGTTGTTTGCCGAGAGGGAAGAAGGGCAAACAGGTCTTAGAGTACGCAAGTCTGATTTCGATTGGAGAAAGAGGTCGGGAAAGAGGACCGCGCGAAGGCTAAAGCTGCTAATGAAATTCGTAAATGCACTGAGGTTACCCCTAACCAGCTCTCTGACGGCGATAGGATCTCTTGTGAGGCACCTCTCTCTCTAGATGGACTTCACAATGCTGTGAAAGAGATGACTTCGCAAAGTCCCAGCCGTTACCCGTGATAGAGGCAACCAGGCCTTACTATAACCAACCTCACAGATCCAACTCTATCTTGTACACCGATGTATCGTATTCCTTCCTATGAGTAAGTTAGCATCTAACCGAAATCGGATTTCCTTTTCGCCTTACGGAATGAATAGAGGAATTAAAGACATTTCCAATAGCGACCACCCTCCTTACTAGAAAAGCGCGGAGACAAGGGAATTTATATCTAAGCATAACGCTTGCCGGGCACAAAATCTTGTTTTGTTTGATCGTAATCAAACCTGCCCCACCTTGTCTCTATTGAATGCCGTTTTTGAGTACGAACGAGTGGTCTAGGAGGGAATGGCGGTACTCCTTCCTTCCCAACGAACTTCTCGATAAGGCTAGGTCGTTAACCTCTTCTTTCAACAATAAAAGATCTATCTCATTCAATATTCAACAGAGGTATTTAATTTCCACCCCTTTTTTTTTAATAAAAAGAAGAAGTCCCAACTAGTTGCGCTGCTTACTACTCTTCAACTAAGAGGACTACTTCTCTATCGCCCCTTCCTTTAGAAAGAACCCCTTCCTTAACCCTAATAAAATGCAACAGGGTGAGCGGAGTGAGATGAGCCTCACTCTTCCTTTTTCAAGTTCAGGCAAGTTCAGGAACGAGCCTCAGTCTTTAGGCAGGAGGAAGTCCCTGTATAAGGGTGCTATCCATATCAATAGTGAAGGACTCGCCTCACAGGATAAATTCCCTTTATTTAATCCCTCCTTCTTGACGAGCTCCTCATGCTGAAACTCAAGTTCTACAATCCCGTATTTTTTGCTTGTAACGCGCATTGAGCAGCTTGACTTTAACTTGCTTGATAGGGTAGGACCCTTAACCGTTAAAGTAGTTCTCCTCGTCTTTCCAGAAAGAAAAGATGCCTCGACTCGCCTCACTCTTCAGGAACGAGCCTACGCAGAAACCTCAATGTCAATCAGTGAAATCTTTCATTTTACGATTTACGATTAGATTGGTGTTCAGTGAGACCTACCAGCACTGGGCCGTAACCGGATAGAGCCTTCGGGACATATCCACGCTTACCTAGCTTGTTCTGAAACAGAGAAAGCAAGAGCGAGAGACGCTAGAAGCGAAAGCGGAAAGCACGAGCACCTCAGCACGAGATGAGCCCTAAGCACCATGAGCACGAGATCAGCGCTCCTCACTACGATTGATTGCCTTGTCTTAAAACAAGAAAAAGGTTAGGGGTTACAGACAAAAAAAAAGAAGGAAGGGCTTTAAGAGTAAACATCAGAGTCAATCTCAGATGCCTTACCGCGCTAAGCCCCACTACCCCTTAAAGATCCCTTACCGCGCTAAGCTGCTAAGCAAGGTCGTTAACACCCTATTATCGATTCGTTCTTCTATCAAGTGATGAACTCGCATCACGGAAATCCGCCTTAAGGTTCACTCCTGCTTCCCCAGCTTAGACTATTTGAAAGTTCGAGCCGAGTCTACGCTTCGCTTCCTTTCTTTACCGGGGACTAATTCAAAACCTTTTAGCTAGCATCACCTAATCCGGAAGGCCTAGCACAGCCCTTCGACTCGTGATTCTTTCACGGGAAGAACTCGCATTCACGGGCTTGGAACATGATGAGATCTGAACCCCTACCTTGACGTACGAGAATTGGGCGTTTGCATTTGGTCTTCGGTTGAGGCCTATCCATCCTATGCCTCGTATGTTTTATCAATCTTCAAACTCAACCTCAGATCGAGGCGCTACTTAGAGCCCTCCTTCTTCGGAAAAGACTTTGATTCATTCCCTGGATTTGGCTATTCATTCTAAACCCAACCCAGCAACAATCGTAAAACACAGCATAGCAACAGCGGCTAGCTACTCCTTCAGTTAGGAGCAGAGCTCGACATTACCTCCCACCCAGGAACCAAGCATGCAAGATTTACCCTACGCGCATACACGAAGCAGGAGACCCAGAAGTCGGCCTTCTCGGAGAACCGTAAGGGAAATAAGATTTCTATGTCTAATATTCAAAGCCTCCGGGACCACCTCCCAATTGGACAGCACCAGCTCCTTCATGGGACGATCCTCCAGAAATCCCGCAAGAAGGGCAAGGCCACGGAAAACAGAGTGAAGGGTATGAATCAGATCCCTCCGAAGCAGAACCATGGGTAACACCCGACCCTTCTGAAAGCTACAAGCCTATGAATGACTCCGAATGGGAGTACGACGGCGAAGAAAGGGAAGAAATGGAACGAAAGATCAGCAACTTGATGAAAACACCAACAGACATGGCACCAGGTCTCATTTGGGAAATATCACCCCCTGCACAGAACTTTTCTCTTCAAGAGATAGCAAAATATGACTCAGATTGGGCAGAAGAAAGAAGGAAAATATTTTGGTCACCAGCGTCAGCACCTGTATGGGAAGCGTTCGATCCTTCATGGGAAGATCTTCCACCAGAACGGAAACCCTGAACCTACAAGGTATGACGGTGAATGGGAACTCCTCGAAAACAAGGAAAGAAGAAAAAGAGAAGCAATGGAAATGGAAGTGAACGACTGGATAGACAATCAGCCATTCCCGGCAGCAAGACCGGCAAGACCACCAGCCAGCTAGTAGTTTGTCCAAAGGGAGAACTGCTAGCTGGGGCCCCGGCCCTTACTTTTTAGCAGGGCGCCTGACTGCACGGAATGAAATACCAGAAGCAGAAGTGAAGTAGTCAAGCCCCAAAAGCACACTTATTAGTTGGGGCAGGGGCTGCATTTGAAAAAGGTATGGCTTAATAGTTGTAGGCGGTTCTTTCCTCCCTTTCGCGAAGCCTATCCTTGGGCTTTTCTCTCTTGCTCATGCTCCGTATCTCGATCCATATCGGGGCTCTCAATCTCGATCTTGACCAGTATTCGCACTCCGTGGAATTCGTGTGAAAAGCAGTTCATTCTTATGAATCTTCCAATCATTTCAGTTAGCTTGTTGATTGAGCAAACACAATGACTGGCATGAAGGAGTGCGGTGAGGTCGAAGTTCCCACGGAACATAGTCCGCTAGAAAGGTGCTATTGGTTAAAGAGAATGGAGGGAGTAGATCACTCACTGAATCTTTGAAAGAAGAGAATGCGCTTCAAGTCCGCTCATCATGTTCAATCCGTTGAAAGTGGATTTCATTAAGCGGTTCTTCCATCTGATCTGGCAACTGAGATGTGAGTGAAGAAGCTTGCTGATGAGAAAGACAAAAGAAGTTGAGATCTTAATTCCAATCTTTGAATTTGATCTCAAAGAAGAAAGTGGTTTTTGACTTCATTCATCAGAGAGATAGAGCGAACGAAGTTCAGTTTTCTTTATTAAGACATTTCGAATCCACTTCTGCTGCAACTCTAACAACAAGCCCTTATGCTACAAACCATGCTACAAAACCTTTTGTGCAATCAAAAAAAGAGGCATCCTCGGAACAGTAGATCATGCGAGAATTGAGTTCGATCATGCGACAGTAGCGATCGATCAGTGAAGGCTGAATGTTACTACAATCTTTTAAAACTATTTCGAGCATTGAAGTTGCATTTCTTAAGATAACACGAGTCGACCGATGTGACCAAAGAATTCCTTTCGGGGAAAGCCACCAATCTGGAATTTCTTCATTGAAGAGGGGAACCTGCTAAGTTAACCAGACAAGCTGGGATGCTTGGGGCGAAACTGCCTCACAGAGGGGAGATGGCGATCGATTCGATTTCTAGACTCTTTCTTTTTGACTATTTACAAAGCCGGAAGCAAAGGGAAGGATAGGCTTTGGTTACCAAAGGGTAAAAACTCCAAAAAAAGGAGTAAGGGGTGCTTGTCTTGTGGTTTTGACTTCCTTGGCAAGTCGACCGGAGGGATTCATCCATTCATGCAGTCAGTAGTCCAATGGTCCCTCTATCTAATGAATCAATGGCCGCCGATTCGCTTCAATGCTATTTAGTGCCTTCGTGATATCTAAGGAGAGGGGAGAAGAGACTATAGCTTAACGACTTGACTTTAACGACTAGAGTTCCGATCGAGCGTCCACCCAATAGATTGAAAGGATGAATGAAGGACGCATACCTCCCAGATCAAAGAAATTGAAACTAGGCTTCCAAACCTTTCCTTCTCGTACAGAGGGATGCCTATAGTACTCTCGCTTTGAATTCCGCCATGGGGAAGAAGAACTAAAAGTCGATCGGATTCCTCCTTTGCTAAAGCCCTCTCCAAAAGCACTCTTTGAACAGAACTTATTTGACTGGTTGAAAGAGAATGCGGAGTCCAATGAGGATTGGGTTGGCCAGAATATCAAGTGGGGCACTTGGTTCCTTGTCACGGTTTCAACCCTTTCGGCTAACAGGAACAGGGCTATCTTCTGACCCATGGCCTCTTAACGTCTTAGAAAGGGAAATTTTGAAGTTCTCTAACCACTCAAGCCTTTAAGGATAAAGAGTGACCCAAGAAGTGCAAGGAGATCAGTGTGAGTTGGGTCAAGCCTCCTCGCGGGTGGGTCAAAGTTAACACGGATGGCAGCGCGTCTAATCCTCCGGGACGGGCAGGAGCTGGGGGTCTGTTGCGTGATGAGGAGGGGGACTGGATTGGGGGGTTTTCCCTCAATGTGGGCTCAGCAAATAGTCTATCTGCAGAACTTTTTGGCATAAGGGAAGGGTTGAATCTGGCCTGGGAGAAGGGCTTTAGAAAAGTTGTGATTGAATCTGATTCAGAGGCAGCTATTAGTCTTGTTAAGATGGGTGATGTGAAGAGTCATCCCTTGGGAGGGCTAATTCAGGATTGCAAAGTGCTCATTGGGAGGTTTTGGGACTGCCAGATAAGTCACACCTTTTGGGAAGGCAATACTAGTGCGGACTTCCTTGCGGGTCTTGGTTCGGCTCAATCTGAGAGATGCATTTACTGGGTTAACCCACCTCAAGAGCTTTGCCCCATCGTGTTTGCGGACATGGTTGGTACTAGTTTTCTCAGGGTTGTAGCAGCTTAGCTGCCTGCGGTCCATTTAATCAAAAAAGAGAAATATCATTCCTATCTCTACTCAACTCTTCGTCTAGAAGCACTAAAGGCAAGGAGCTACATCCAGAAACAAGAACAGCAACCCTATACATTCTTACCTGTCTTTACCTTCTATAGCTATCACTTGAGAGATCTTATTTGTTATCATTCATTCTAGGTGGAAAATCGTCTACTTTATCTGGCTCGACTGGCAGAAGTTCTTCTTCGTTCCAGCCTCAGAGGGACTGACTCTCTTTGGCTTTGGCTCAAGAGAAAGAAGACGCATCCATCTCGATCTCAATTCTAGACTGGAAAGCCCTATTCTTTTAGACTCATGACTGCGCACTTGATAAACTCGACGAAACCTGAAAGAGAAAAAAAAAGTCTTAAATGAAGTCGGATCCGAACTCAAATCCTTTTTCAAAAGTCCTGTTTTTGGCTGAAATGGATGTTCGAACAGGGGAGCTCTTCCAAAACGATCAAAATGATCGAAAGTCGTTGTTTGAGGTCCAGAGTTCGCCCTAACACCCGCGTGTGACAGATGACTTCTCCCCTATGAGATTGGTTACCAGAATCATAGAATGCGCGTAAACAGATAAAAAAGAAAGCCAGGGAATGGACGTTCTCAGCTTCCAGAAGTGCCCGGCCCGGTGATCCTTGTCTGTGATTCAGTCCGCCCTAGGTTGACAGATTGATTGGGTTCAGTCCCGCTCAGTGATGTGGCTTCTTTTTTCCAATCTATTCATTTAGCTTGATTGAACAACACAAGCTTGAGAGTAAAGGAGTTAGATCTCAGTTCATTTGCTTCTATTACGATTACTAGTTGATCGGATCGATTGATGGTGACATCTTCAACAGATTTATTGATCGACTTGTGTGAGACTAGCCAATCAAGTAAATCAACCGAAGAACGGGACTATAGATAAAGAAGGGTTGCTGTCGGAAACCAACTAAAGATTTCACCGTCCAGCCAGTGGGAACTCTAATCAACTGGAATTCCCAGGCAGGCAAAGTCCTTTGTTACCTAGTTTAAATCCTAAATCCGAATCGGAAAGATCAGGTTCGAGATGGCAAGTCCGGTTAGGGCAGGTCTGTTACTACCTATCTTCCTTATACGAAGGACAGGCTCCTTTATCCCTTTATCCATCCCTTTTTCAGAAAATTCTCCCTCCCTCCTGGGGAAAGCTACTCGATCTGCTAAGCAACCAAGCTACTCTATCCATCTATCCATATTGGCCAGCCCTCTTCCTGTTTTCGAGCGAACGTATTTCATTCTGGAGAAAAAGCATACGATCTCGTATGAGATTTGGATCGATAGTTGGCATATGTTCCCAGAACGCACCCAGCATTTGCTCTCGTTGGAGCTTCTCGTTTTCCACCTAACTTCTTGCTCAATTCTCTCAAGTCTTATAGTGAGATCCATGGCTACTCAAAGCTCTTTCTTGCCGACTTCTAAGTTTGGCCCCGTCTCTATTTGGCAAAGGTCGCCTGGGTTTTTTTATTGCATGAAAAAAAGAGGAAGCATAGACAAGAGCAAGAGCAACGGTTTACTCGGTTGAAGCAATAGAGGCATAAATCAAGCTAGCAGCAGACCTCGTGGCAAAGCTATAAGTCACAAATTTTATATCAATAGAAGATCCCGTGCCTGCAGGATAAGCTTACCCCACAGCATAACAGTGAGAAGCACCAATTGAGGTTTTTCCGGAACCACCGGCAGAGAAAGCAGCGGAAAGGAAGGTAGCAGTAGTTTAAGAATGTAGCTGACTAAGTTCCAGCAGTGAATTCAATGGCAAATCTAGGCGTGGATCGAGATTTAGTCCATGTTCGAGCGCATGCATTAAAGCCAGAAGCAAAGGTAGAGGTAGCGGGTTCACCCGTTGATTCAGAACCAACAATAGTTGATTGCATACCCAGTTGTCCTCGTTTACTTAGATTCAGTTGGAGCTCAAAAGCTTGTTTCAACATCCGAGGCAATTCGAGTACCGGAGCTCGCAGCAGAGCCTGTGGCAAAGGCAGACTTTTTGGTTAAATTTCCAATTTCAGTTCGAGAACCAATGCCAGTGGATCCCACAAAGGTAAAGGTTGGAGCAAGGATAGTAGGTAGCTAGAGCATAGGCAGAGACAAAGCAAGCGCCAGGGTGGGAGGAAAAAGAAGGAAGCTGAGAAGGGTAAGGCAGGGAAAGAAAGGCATTACCAGAAAGAAAGTAGTCCAACTCAATGTCTTACGCATCAGTGGCATTTGAATGAAAGCAGTAAGTTAGTGGCCAAGAATCATCGATTTTGGAGTTACCGGCTCAAGGCAGCTCATGGGAATTTCTTTAAGTAAGAACGATCCCCAGTGTCATCCTCTTCGTCTTCTCGAAAGGAAGCGAGTGACGAGAGGGTAGCAAAGAGAGGACCACTCTTTAGTAAGATAGCAGCCAGAGTAGAACTTATTCTCTCCATTCAGAGAGAGCAGAGCCCATTCCTTCATATGCTTACAGTAGTATAAGGAGTCCGTTCGTGCCTTCCCCCGGAAGTCACTTCACTCATGTATGTATAGTGCATACGAGAACTCTTATAAGTGTTGGTTATAGTTCTTATCTCTAGTTGAGTTAACTGAGTGGTCTTCCGCCCACTAGTAGGAGGGACATTTTTCACCTTTACTTAAGGCAAGCCTATTATATTAGAGTCCGTATAAGTAAGGTAAGGTACGCCCTCCCTTTTCTATTAGGGAAGCTAATCACTTTTCCATCGTCTGGCATTGGCTTAGTTCATTCTCCACGCGGGAGGCCTTACGCGACATTCACAAGCTAGCCCTACTTATGATTATGATGGGGTAACTAACCTATAAAATGGTCTTTCTATTGTATGGGCGAATTATCTTAAGGAAAGCTTTCTGGCTCTCGTGTGAGCTAAAATACCTTGCTCAGAGAGAGACCCGGTAGATGTGTGCATCAGTACAAGGCTAGAAAGCGAAATAGATAGGGGATTACCCGGCTTGTTCTTAGATAGGGCAAGTGCTCTAAGAGTGAAGCTAAGGAAAAGGAGTAAGCCCTATTCACAGCGTCTGCTCTGCCTCTATCATCTACGTCAATTTGGGATTCCCAACCAAGGAGGCGCGAAGGTTTCTTTTATCGGCCGATTCCCCTTTCGTCATAAGGCGTAGGGCTCTCTTGGAAAGTCATCCAATCCTGCACTACCTTTCCTTAGCCTAGGAATGCACTTTCTCCAGAACCGGAAAGGTGCCCCACAATATAGACTATTAGCCACAAGTGGGAGTCTTCTATCAGTTTAGTACTCTCCGTTCTCGCTTTCTTCAACAGTAAGGACTTACACCATCCGGGGACCGGCTTAGGCTTTCGCGAAAGCACCTTTTGGCGGAGGCTTCTCATCAACTGACTCTTACTGAAGATTAAGAAAGAGATAGAAAGAACTCTTCTAAAGCACTGACTTCTTCCCTTTCCCTACGCTCGTGCCTTCCCCAGAAAGCTCAGATGCGAAGAAGGGACCATAGCCCTAGTTCGGGTTCGGTGCGATAGGATGAATAAACCCGAAAGCATTGATTGAGGGTCTCCTCTTTCCTTTCTTTCTAATCTGAATCAAAATCCATGTCGCCCTCCCTAACCCTAGTTACTTTAATATCATACCTGGAAAGAGTCAACGTCAAGCCAGAGCTAGTCTAAGAGCTAGCGATTCTCACCCTAGGGTTAGGTATCATAATAGAGTCAAGTAGGACAGAACGATTAGCTTAGCAGTGAACAAGAATCATTCAATCAGCTCCAGAGCTGGGAGTTCTCCTTCTTCTTTTGCTATTTCAAATAGGAGGTCTTATGAATCGAATGAAGAAGAAATTCACTTAGATAGAGATAGAGGCAAGGCAGAATAAGCGATGTTGGAGGCAGGGCTCCTAGAAGAGAAGCTCATACCCGTCGAAAGGGAAATAGGTAGGAATTATTCGCTAAAAAAAGAGGACAGGTGCGCAGCGGTTCGGAATCGTAGCAAGTGACATCTTCAATCAAGAAAGACCTGGCTCAAGGGAAGATAGTTCCTTCACTTCTGGGCTTAAAGAAGCGAGTGACTCTCGCGGGTATCTATCAACATATAGAGATGTCGCCCCTGTCGCTGCACTTGGAGGCCTTATCACTGTTGGTGCTTTTCATAGCGTAGTAGAGTAGCCAAGGGCGTAAGCTAAATTCTACTCCTTTTCTCTGGGGTTCGGAAGAATAGAATCTTTTGCCCTTCGACTCCGATATTATCTTATATTATAGAACGGCAATATCCCCTGCTGCTGCCGTTGAAGGAATAAGGGCTACTATTGATGACGTAGAGTGAAGGCGATATGATATAGCCAGGCCAGGAAGGATCTGAGTCGGCATTACAAGGATAGAGGTTACAGGGAAAGACTAGGTTACAGAATCAGCTGCTATTGGAATGCTTTCAAAGGGTAGAATTTCCTTGCTTCTCATCGAGATTGCCTTTGTCTTCAAAGCTTCAAGGGATGATGCTTGAACTCTTGTTCTCAAGGTAGCTACTGACTCTTGGAAAGGTATCGAAGTCACTTCCGGATTAACTGATTAAGGAGTTCTAGGCGTGAGTTAGCTTAGGTCAATCCCTTTTTGAACAACCTCTTCTGATTAACTTCCTGACTCACCAGCATTGGCTTCATTCTTACCTATGATATTCCCAAGAGCGGATTCGATAGCAGTAAGACCGGTTACGCTTACACCAACAACAAGTAGGCAAAGGCAAACAACAGATATGGCTAAAGCACCGGTAAGACCAAGAGCGAAAATGAACTTCTATGCCAAGAGCGTCTGCGTTGAGGAGATCTGGGTATTCTAACCGATGGTAGAGGACTGGCAATTGAATTACTAACCGCAGTTGCTGTACTAGCACTTCAATTAGCTGTGATAGTATCCGTTGGTGCTGTTGTTAGAGTGAGCGTTCCCGCTGCATCGAAAATAGGAAAGTCTTCCATTAACCGGTGTAAGCCTATCCACTCTTACTATGAGGGGTTCCGGTGTGCTAGAATCAATGGCAGAGAATGCGTTGTGAGGAAGAAAAGGCCTCTTTTGCGCAATCAACAATTGAAATTGCTAAGATAGGTTGTGGAAAGGAATGGGCTTCAGTGCCTCTGTCTCCAGTATTGATCCAGATCCACTCTTTGAAAGCTAAGCAACCCGAGAGGAATTGAAAGCTAAGCATCCCCCATATGGGAGGTAACCCTAAACTAGTAGACAATGGTTTTTCCTTAATAAAGAGAGTAGCACTAAAGACAATGAGCGTTTCATAAGGTGGTGAGTGAAAGAGAGAATTCGTAGATAGAGAAAGAGAATTGGACTGCGACTGCGCTGGTAGTGAAGTGAAATGACAGAAGGTGCGTGAACCAATCAATGTCTTTTGTCTTTCTTTGTAGCTAGATGTGTGGCAACGTTTGGTTTGGTAATAAAATACCTGAAGCAATGGGCCGAGTCAATTAGCTAAACGAATAGGGCTGTTAGCGAGAAGCGGAGTAGCTCTTAAACCAATGAGCTTACGGCCTAAGAGGGCATTCCTTCATTCACTGCAAGTAGCTTCCAAGCTTTCCTAAAGTTCTAGTAGATTACGCAGCCTTATTTATCAATAGTGCCTGGTCCCTTTGCTCAAGGACATAAACTAACTAACTGCGGGCGATACTAAGAGATGCGGACTTAAGCCTTTAGTCCTACCTCCGCTCTATAACTACCTAGCTCATATTCGAAAGGGCAGCCCTTAGCCCAGTATGGAGGGCAGACTACCTTCTTCCAGAGTGCTCTATCCCGAGAGAGCATACCATTTTAGCATACTCTCTTTCTTTGGAAAATGGTATGATACTCAATCTAGATACCTAGCTACTAAAAGAGGAATAATAGCAGATAGCTAAAAATGCCTAATAGAAGGGAGCTCAGGGCCAGGAAAGCTTCTATCCTTATGAAACTAAGAGGCAACGGAGGAAGGGAATGCTGGGCCTAACCCCAGAAGGAAAGACTTTAGATTCGCTAGCTCGGTAAGAACATTCGCAATACAAGGACGCAAGGACGGGAACCCAATCACGAGGGGGAAAGGCACCCCATTGAGGGAGGAAATAGCCCTTTCTTCTATTCTCTTACGAGATTTGGAGGACAAAGAAGAGCACGCTCCTCTTGCCTCTAGGAAGAATAGAAAGAACCGACTCTCTTACACAATCAGTTGGACACGGAGATGCTGCTCCTTCTCTTGAGAGTGACCTCAGGGAGAGAACCATTCTTGTCTCAGGCGCATCTTCTGTGCCCCAAATCACTTCTACTTATGAAAATAAGAGTATTGACAGTCTGCTTTTCTTATGAATTTCACTAAGAAGTGTTATCTAATAAGGCAGAAAAGAAAGACAGTCTAGGCTCTTAGAAGTGGGCTAGGAATCCACTCCCTATTTTATTCAATAATCAAGCCTTCTTCTTAGGCGGGAACCAGCAAAATAAGATCTTCGGGGACGTGAGATGCTGGAAACTTTAGATTCTTTTAGATGTCACTGGCCATTGAATAGATATTGAGGCTCTCTCCTCATCTGCTTTTTCTTCTTTTGATTGACTCCCATGAAATGGGCTCAAAGGAAGACAAGCAAATCCACGGACTTGCTCGATTTAGTGTGCCTCGCCTATTCTATTACAAATTGGTGGACTCGAAAGGCGTTCAAGACGCGAACTAAGAGAAAGTGGGCAAGACGCCAAGCAACGAACTTCTAGCACGACCTTGTTGGAGTTCAACCCTCCAGGTTAGCCATCAAACTCAATCCCATGGAAGAAGTCAAACCCAGTGCGAATTCCAGGATTCGAATCAGTTCACGATACG